>CAJQZJ010035532.1:1162042-1194306 GCA_907164525.1 Lophiomys imhausi | reverse complement strand
ACACACACACACACACACACACACACACACACACACACACACACACAAAGATCAACACATGAAGATCAATAGAACCAACCAGTTTAGGCTCCTAGAGGCTTATAGAGACTGAAATGCTAGCCAGAATAAGAAGAAAAAAAACTTAGACTAGACCTTGTCCTCTCTATACAAATATAGATGATAGGCAACTTTATCATCATACAGATCCTTTAGCAAGTGCTGGGAACAGTCTCAGTGCTGGACGTTATTACCTTTTAGTGGGATACATAACCTTAACTGAGCTGCTATGTCAGGCCCCAGAACAAGAAGAAACTCTTAGCCCCCATGTGACTGATGAATTGAAGAGGACTGATATGTGCCCCCCCCCACACACACACTGTAAGAGAAGGATACATGGGAGAGGGGAGGGAGCTGTGATCAAGATGTAACTTTAATAAATAAATGTTTAAAAGAGAGAGACATTAAAAATTTTTCCTGTACCTGGGAAGAAGAGACAAGTAACCACCTTGAAGTATACTGACATTTTCTCCATAACCAATTCCAATCAAAATTTCAGTAGGGTTGCTCTTGTGTTGTTGGTTTGTTTGTTTGTTTTATCACAACTACTGGAAGGACATTTGTCCCACTCCGGTATCATGTAGTCTTTCTTATTCACCTAAATGGAGACAACTCAAGTAAATACTTAGGAGCATCATAGCCTGTGGAAATTGGCCTCCAAAAGACTGAGAATTAGTCAAGTTATCAAAGAAAACATCTTCTCACCTACCTTTTATCAACAGATAACAAGGCTCATGTAAATTGTCTCATTAACAGAAAAAGATAATGAAAATTGTCTCTGAGGAACAGTACTTAAAGAAAACCTCCCTCAAGAATGTAGAGAAAATAAGAAATCTACAGGAATTTGAAGTCTATCGCACCTCTAGTTATAGCAAACATTTATAAAACTCCAACTCAGTCAGATTAGGAGAAATTTTAATTCAGATGTCTATTTCACACCAATTCAAATTATTTTAATGCATGATTGACTTTAAATAAAAACAATCAAAGCATATCAGAATGCAAGTACAAACCACACATAAAGCAATTATTAGATAAAAATTCAGATATGACAAACATGCTGGAGTTATCAGACAGGTAGTTTAAAATAACTACCATTAATGGGCTACATCTTCTAAGACACAGAAGAAAGCAGACTACAGAAAGTAAATGTATTACATGATGAGAAAGACTGAAGGAAAGTAACATAGTAAAACAATGAAAAGAATATGTTCAAGTAAAGAAACACTGCTACACAGATGTAGGGTTCATTTGATAGATTCATTAGTTGTCTTCAGTGTACTGAGAACTGAATTACTTACCTTGAGGATCTGTCAATAGTAGCTTTTAAATATAAAATGCAAAGAGAATAAATAATTTGGGAAGAACAGAATATCAAAACTGATGGAAAAGTAATAAAACTTCAACATATAAATTTTAAAAATAGAATTTTAGGAAGGAAAAGGTTATTTTGTGGAGACAAAACCATAGATTCAGAAGGCTCATAGAGTATAAAACAAGGTAAGTTACAAAAAATGTACATTCAGTCATATTATATTCAAATTAATTATAATAGAAAACAAAACAAAACATCTTATTAGATTAATTACATGAAAAAAGCATTCAGATATATTCTACTCAAGAATAACAGAAGGCACATTTTTATTTACATAAAGATGATTCAATTGCCAAGTTAAAGTATGTTATTTCATATGGTGAAAATATTCTGCATTATCCTGTCAGGGTAGAGACATGACCGTATGGATTTGTTAATTGATCTCAAAAGAACAAATCACAACAGAAATTAATTATAAGTTAAAATTATTCATTTATTTATTGTTTCTATTTTGAGTCAGGGTCTTGTTATTTACCCCATATTAGCTCCATGTTCACAATCCTCCATCCTCACTCTCCCATGTATGTAAGTCCAGGGATTACAAACATGTACTACCATGCCTAGCCCAGACACTACTCTGGATGAATACAACAGATGGTATGAAAATTTTGATTGAACATAGTGAAGCAAACTCTAATAGGAAATATTTAATACTTTTCTAAGTTAAGAGGAGGCAGACATGTCAGAGAACATAGGAAATAAAATTAACACAAAAATGTAAAATATTACATTCATGAAAAAAGTTAAGGAAAAGAAAAAGCACATTTATACATTTATCCTCACTTCTCTCTTCTTCTTTCTGTAACTATAGTAATCAACTCTTCCATTTTTTACTTGTTTACTTTTTAAATTTTGAAATTAAAATTTAATTACAACACTTTTACTTTCCTCTCCCTCTCTCTACAGAGCCCCATATACACACAATTGATCGGTTTCAAATTTATAACTTCATTTTTTCCTAAATTGTTATTGAACATATCACACTTAGACTGTATAATGGTACTTGTATGTCTTTTTTTTTAGGGCTGACAATTTGGTATTGAATAACAAATTATGTGCTTTTCCTTGGAGAAGACTATTTCTCCCACTCTCAGCATTCCTCAGTTGCCTATAGTTCTTTATATAATGCCAAGGCCTTGTGGAGTTTTCCATGCCATCTTTGGCATAACTATCAGTGTCTTTTTTGTTCATCTCATGTTTGAGCAGTTACTCTGGTGGTACTTTATGGGTGTAGCTTCAGACATTGCAAGGAGACACAATCTCACAGAAAAATCCCTAATTCTTTGGCTCTTAGAGTATTCTCCGCTCCTGATTTACAACATCTCCCATGCCCTAGGTGCAAGAGTGTTGTGTAGATATATCCATTTGAACTGGGCTCTACAACTCTTCATTTTGATAGGTTGTGGTTTTCTGTAGTGCTCTCCATTTGCAATAAAGGGGAGTTTCCTTGATGAGCAGTGAACAGTACACTTATCTGTGGTATAAACAAAAGAGTTAAAATTGTTTTTAGGGGCTATGCTTGTTTAGTAAAGTGGTGGTTGTAGGTTCCCCTCCAATATTCATGAATTCATAAGCACTGAGTAGTTAGCTAGATTTCCCATACAAGGTATGGTTTCAATCTTGATGAGCTGGTCTTAAGTCCAACTAGAAATTTGTTCACTGCCAAGATATGTGTTCCACTAGTGAAACCTTATGGATATCAAGCTATTCTTATAATTGATGTGGTTCCTAGGTGTCATAATGGGTAGGATGGGTATTTGCTTACAAACTTTGAAGCTTGCTTGCATGATAATTTCTAGTACTATGAAAGCTAGTCCTCAAGGAGGAGGCATTCAGGTCATTTCCAACTGAGGGATCTCTGATCCCTGTTTATGAAGTGCATGGTGTCTTCAGCAGTAGTGACTTTTAACTTTCACATCTCAAGGGCAATCAACAGAATAAGCTATATGTTTGGGGGATTTTCTTGGACAACTCTGGCCAACAACCCAAAAGAGGGATTCTCATATCTGATATTTGGGTTTTGTTGGATACTCTTTTTCTCTCAGGGGAAACATTGTCAATCTAGATGAAGAAAGTTTATCAAAACTATACTTATATATGGGATTGCATTACTATAGTTTTTAAGGTAAATATTTAAAAGTATGATTCTTTGTAGGGAGCTAGATTAATATAAATTAGATTTAGTAAATATCTAGGTTTCTGATACAGTCTTTTAATCTGGGGCATGAAGATCAACTTGGCTATGAGCAATTAGCTTATCAGCTTATGGATGAAGTCACGTGAAACGAGGGGAGTCTCTATGGACTGAAAAACAAGGTTGAAGCCAGGTGAATCAAGGGAAGACTTTATGACCTGGCATTGTTTTCAGCTACTAAGTGGGCAGAGCCCAAATTAAGCTGAAACAGGTGGAACAAGGAGTGATCCTATTTAAGGACAAGTGGATGAGCCCAAGAGGCTGCGTGCTAGGGGCTCCATGCTAGAGAGCAGATGCTAGCGAGTCTGCATGCTAGAAAGGACAATGAGTAATTTGTATCCTCGGATGGAAAAAGTGCTTGTGGATTGATGGCCAGTTCTCCCTGAGGCAGAAAGAAGCTGGTGAGCAGAGAAAGCCTCAGCAAGACAGCAAAAGGCCAAGGACTAAATCCTGTGGCTCAGCTTTTGCCTAGAGGGGTTTGACCTGTTCAAACAGTGGCCTGAAAGGAACTGTGGCCAGCTTTAAAGACTGAGGCAGAGGTGCAGAGTTGCTGATACGAAGGAAGTAAGGTGGCCTACAGACGCTGAGGTCTCCCAGAGAGAAGAAAGCTTCAAGCCTTATTTAAAGTGAGACTTCGATAGCCAATTTACCCTGACAAATCTACATCTGAGATATCCCAAAAGAAAGACTGTTACATACATTAAAGGAAAGGGTCTTCCCCAGAGACTGTGTTCCTGGTGACTGAGGACCTGCCCCAGAGACTGTATCCTTCTAAAAGGTTATGAAAATAGTTGTAATAGTTATCAATAGGTTTAATAGTTAGGTCTTAGGGGTTGTAGGCATTCTTAGGGGTTGTAGGAATTTATAGGAATAGTAGTTAAGTAAGTATATTTGTTATAAGCGAATATAATTATTAATAAATAAATGTTTAATAATTAAAAAGTACAGTTTTAATTTTTATGGCTTTATCAAACATCCTTACAGTTATTCTACCCTTCTTGTTCCCTCTTCATTTTCCATCTCCTCCTTGTAGAGCCCCTCCTGTTTTACATTTCTCCTATGAGATCATGTATATAATGCTATTTCCCTTTACTCTCATATTCTCTTCTTCCATATTTACCCCCCTCACACTCCCAGAAGAAATCCTCTTTCCCTTTTCCTGATATAATCATTGTTATCCATGCTATTTCCCTCTATTGCTCCCAAAACTTCGTAGACAGGCAATGGTCTCATTTGAGCTTCCTGGTTTCTGCAGTTACTCCAGGCTATGTACTGACATCTGAAGATTTGGATCTAGGAACATCCAGTGAAGATAATCATGTCATGTTTGTCTTTCTTGGTGTGAGTTACTTCACTTAGCATGTTCTCTTTTAGTTCTGTCCATATACATGGTAACTTCATAATTTCATTTTTCTTTACAACTGAATAAAAACTAATATAACAAGTTACACAGGAAAACTGGATGTCCACATATAGAAGAAAGAAAACAAAAATCTACATTTATATAGACTTTAACTTGAAATATCAAACACTGAAACTGCTAGAAGAGAACATAAGCAGTGGCATATATGATATAAGTGAAGGAAATGAATTTCTGAATAGGATTCATTTTAATAAGAATTATGTCTGATAGGTGACAAGTGGGGGTTCATTAAATTAGGAAGTTTCTAAAGAAACATTGACCAGGTGAAAAGGAAGTCTACAGAATATGAAACAATCTTTTCCAGCTATCCATCTGATGAATGATAAATATTCGGAATATATAAAGATAGCAAAAAAACAAAGAGACAAATAAATGACCCATTTGGAAAGAGGGTGTGGTATTTGACATATAGTTTTCAAAAGAAGAAAAATATGACTAAAACAAAATGTTCATAATCCCTAGCAATTAGGGAAATTCTAATCATCCTTTTTTTGACTTTTAGAAATATTCAGTAAGTGTGACTTTACAAGATTTTATCTTTATGCATTTACTGTCTGTTATATAAATTGTGCAACTTGTAAATATAAAGGAGTTGACACCATTTAGGGTCACTATTTGAACTACAGGAAACAGAGGGTAGAGTCCAAATTCTATCTCTCTTTTCTTTTCCAGAAAAGTCATCTGAGATACATTAAATAACTCTTCTCAGAAGACCCTGAAATATAAAAAAGTCTTTCACAGATAATGACAACCAACTTGATAAATGAGTCCTCCCATATCTTTTCCTATCCCCTCCAGTCACAATTCTCCTATCTCTCACTAAGCTATCTGGAATCGTACTGCTCAATAGAGTAGCACATGGGCCTTTACTTAGCACTGTTATTTCTAGGGAACAAGGCTAAGATCATTGATAATGATATCACAGTTGTCTCTAGGATACATATTTTAGGATGGATTATTATCCAAGGAGACAGCAACATAAAAACCTTCTGATTTTATACAGAGAGAACATCACACCTATCAAGCAGTTGCCCATAAATTTTTAACCCTTCTACTTGTGTCTGTCTGCTGCATAGTACAATTGTAAGATAAGTCATCAAAAATTTAAGTATAAGCAGCACATAAATGTCACAAGGGAGATGGTAGTTTTAAAAATGTGTAATGTTCTGTCTTGTGTCAAAACATTTGGAAGTGTGCCAATACATGACTATGTTAAAATACCCAATTCTGAATTCAATAAATTGTGTGACATTCATATGGCACCTACAGAAGACATAAAATGGAACTTTATGTCTTGAAGTTATAAAACAAACTTTTAAAAACTTGGCCTGATAAAGCAAGATGGTTTGGTGGGTAAAGGCAGTTGCCATTCCAGCCTAAAAACCTGAGTTCTATCCCTAAGACCCACATGATTGAAGAAGTAAACCAACCCTAGAAAATTATCTTCTGAACGCCACATTTGTGCTTTGACACATAAAAGCCCTACCACCAACAACCACACAAAATAAGCAAATAAAGTGAAAAATGTTTGGCTCACATCTAAATTATAATACTATGAGTACTTCCAAAGAAAGCATAAATAGAACCTCAATTTTTCTTCTGTGCTATTCAGGAGTATACTATAGAGTCACAAGGAGAGTTTTGATATTAACAACTGGCTGTGTAAAGAATAGTGGCTCATAATCTACCCAGATTTGTTTGAGCCTACCAATTTTGTTAGATGAGAGCATCCTATCCTTATCTTAAGAATAATGAACTCATTTGATACAGGATCTAACAAGATGAAGTTTTATATCCTCCAACTTTCCCTACCTTTTGTTGTTAATTTTTTTTCAGTCCAGTAACCATATTCAGCCTACTTTCAGTCACAGGAAAAAATAGCTTACAGATATTAGCAGGCTTCAATATCATGTAATAACAGAAAGCAAAGGACTCATGGCAAAGATACTCTTGATGATGGAAAAAAAATGGGCAGAATATGAAGCTAGGTAGGTTGAAAATTTTAATTTGGAGTACTTTTTAGGCATGTGATCATGACTTGGGTTTGAATATTCTATCAAAAGCACTTGAAATCAGTCAGAATTATTTTGTGAGCTAACGTATCCTTGAAACTTGATATAAGGAAAATAATTGAAGTTATCAAAATTTCCTAAGCTTAGTGTAGGTTATGAATGTCAATTTTAATGATTTATAAATCTTAGAATTAATGTATGACATGATATTTCATATGACTTTAAGAGAAAAAAAGATAGCAAAATACCTATGAATACAGTGATTTTTTTCATGGAAGGCCATAGTAGGTACTGAATATACAACCATAGATCTGAGTTTCCAAGTGTCCATAGAGATGATAAATATAATGGAATCTTTGCAAAATAGAAAGCAAGTAACACTAGCAGTAGGGTACATGTAATGGAAGACTTTGGTACCAGTTAAGGTGACTAGATCCATAGTCACCTTTGACAATGATTAATAAACATATTTTAGTGTTTTCAGGAATAAATAGATGAGAGGTTGAATAGGTGGTTTGCCATACAAGTGAAATGAATGGGACGAATTGAATTGCATTTATAAAGAAGATTATGAAGAAGGAGGAGAAAGAAGAAGGAAAGTGTGGAAAAAGAAGATACTTACATGAGAGACAGACAGAAAGAAAGACAGAGACAGGTATAGAGAGAGAGAGAGAAAGAGAGAGAGAGAGATGAGAATATCCATTTTAATTGAAAAATTGTAGTATTTTACTCAGTTTCAGGATCCAAGACAGGTCATAGATCTAGAACACACTGTTTTAAAGGGAAACTTATGCATGTACTACTATATCAAACATATCTAACACATATGTTCTGTTCCAACTGAAAGGTAAATACTCAGAATTTTCAAGAGTTATTAGCTGTATACTTTCAAACAATTGTGTTACAGTGATGTAATCTACTCTTTGCTTATACTTGTCTATAAAATATAATTTTACAATAAACACACACTATATAAATGATATATATCAATTAATTTATTATATATAACACAAATATATATATACATATATATATCACAATATTCATTTGGAATAAGAAAATTATGAAATTATTATAGGAAAAAGTAGGTAGACATTGCTGAAATTCCTCTCATACCACCCCTGCCAAGACTGTAAATCAGAAGTTCTTTATCCTAGAATCAGTTGCACAGTTTGATGTTACTGTCATATCTTAGTCCCATTCAATTCACTTGTCTGGCTGGGAAATAACAGATGGATCTTGAAAACTGACAAGGGATTACCATAAACTCAAGCAAGTCAAGCTCTAACTGAAACTGATATGCCAGATATAGTAACTTTAGTGGAGCATATCCACGCAACTTCTTGCACTTGTTTTCAGCATATCATCTTGTAGAATATATTCATTTTGCTCCTGTTCAGTATGATTTATCAAAAAAGTTCAAATTCACATGTCAAGGAGAGCATTATACATTAATTGTCTTGCCTCAAGGCTATGTTAGTTTTCCAGGTTTCTGTCACATATTGTACATGAGAACTTCAATTTCCTTGACAATCTGTAGGAACATCTCACTTGTCCATTATGTTGATACAGTGGTAGTGAATGTGAATTTGAAAAGAATCTGAATGTCCTAGTACAATAAATACCTGCCATAGGATAGGAGATATAATTCATAAATGGTAGAGGTTATGTAAAGAACTGAATTCTTTACAGATTAAGTAATTTAATGGCCATAAGAATACATATTTTACATAAGAGATAAAACTACACTTCCATCAATAAAAATACGTTACAGTTTTTGATCAATAGCTTCATCATTTGAAGCGACTTTGCCTAAACACATTGTTACTGATAATCATGAAGTGACTCTTAAAATAAATACATGCTATATGGATATCAAAACAAGAGTTTAGTCCAATAAATTCTGCATGAGCAGATCCTTTGGACCTGGTGTTGAGCAGGTCTCTAGAATGCAGGACAGATTACAGGAGATATTTTATATTTTCTAGATGTGAGTTTCACACCAGAGAGGAGCTGTTACTTTTAGAGCAATCAATGAAAAGAGTTAAAAATAATAGAACAAAGAGATATTTCATTCAAGAAATATACATTAAAGAAATAAAATAGTTAATTTATACTTAAGAATAAATTGTCTTTATCAGTGAAAATTGATTTTATACAAAATACTATGAAAATATATTAATAAAATATTGTGCTTCAAAATAAAGAAAATATCTTCTGGAAATTGAAGGACAATCAATTTATATAGAAGGGAATGATAAAAAACAAAATTGTTGCTGAAAACTAAAATTAATGATCAGTAATTAAGTATAATTCATTTCCAATACCCACATCAGACAGCTCATAAACAGCTGTAATTCTATTCCAGATATTCTAAAGTCTATAGCCTCTACAGGCACTTACATTCATTTGTATTCACACACACACACACACACACACACACACACACACACACACACACACACACACACACACACTTAAAAATGAAGTAAATATTCACCAGGAGGTAGTGGCAGATGTCTTTAATCCTTGCAATTGGAGTACAGAGGCAGACAGATCTCTGAGTTTGAAGCCAACCCAGCCTAACAGGATAGCCAGGGCTACACAGAGAAACTCTGTCTGAATAACTAAATTAAAATAAAATAGTCTCAAAAAATAATAAAGAACAAATGTGCATCACAAAAAATAGGTTTTAAATCAATGTATTCATTCTGAATATGCATAGAAATTTAAGAAGTCAAAAATAGGTCCATGAAAATTGGCTCTGGTAACACAGGCACATAATTGTAGGTGCTCAGGATACTGTTGTAGGAAGATCACAAATTCAAGACTTTCCTTGGATACAGAGCATTCAAAGTCAATCTCGTCATCTAGGTAGACTCTGCCTAAAAGTACAACCTAAAAATGGAGACTGAGTACAGCTCAGGTGTAGAGCTCTTCACTAGTGTGCATGAGACTCTATACTCAATTCCCAGAACAATTCACACAAAAAGATAATAGACTAGGAGGAGCTAAATAAGAATTCTGGATGGTTACACTGTACTCATGGCAGTTACTACAAGGTGGTAATGAAATGAAGGGCAAATAATTCTAAAGAGTAGATTAGAAAGTTTAGAAGCACTTTCATTCATACTGTATATACCTTCATGTGAATTTTTGTTCATGGAAAATGAAATGATACTGAACACCTAATTCTACCTTCCACATACACATCAAAATCTTCAGCATAGTAGAAACAAGTTGAAATACACACAAACATTTTACAAAGACAACTGATTGAATTAAGCTGAATAAAATGCACCTATTAGAAACAGAAAATAAACAAAATGGCAACTTAGAGATTTGGAAAAGATCTTTACAAACCCCACTTCTAACAGAGGGATTATATCCATAATATATAAAGAACTCAAGAAATTAAACACCAAGAAACCAGATACTCCAATGAAAAATTGGGAAACAGAGCTAAACAGAGAATTCACAAAGGAGGAATCTCTAATGACAGTGAGATATTTGAAAAAATGCTCAACCTCCTTAATCATCAGAGAAATACAACTCAAGATGACTCTGTGAGATTCCATCTCACACCTGTCAGAATGGCTAAGATCAAAAACTCAAATAACAGCACATGCTGCCGAGGTTGTGGAGAAAGGGGAACACTCCTCCATTGCTGGTGGGAGTGCAAACTTGTACAACCACTATGAAAATCAGTCTGGCAATATTTTAGAAAACTTAAAATAGACCTACCTCAAGACCCAGCCATACCACTTCTGGGTATTCACCCAAATGATTCCTCACCAAACCACAAGGACATATCCTCAACTATTTTCATACCAGCCTTATTTGTAATAGCTAGAAACTGGAAACAACCAAGATGTCTTTCAACTGATGAATGGAAAGAAAAATTGTGATACATTTACATAATGGAATACTACTCAGCTATGGAAACAAGGAAATCATGCAATTCACAGCCAAATGGATGGAAACAGAAAAGCTCATCCTGAGTGAGCTAACCCAGACTCAGAAAGATGCACATGGCATCTACACACTTATAATTGGATTGTAGCCATGTAGTACAGGATAACTATCCTACAACCAACACACCAAAAAGATCTGGAACATAGACTTTGTTACCTATCAATGGGACAATTTTCCCTAGGGGTGCTGCTATGTAGGCCCACAGTGCAATAGGATGCTCTTAGCCCTCATATGACTGTTGAACTGAGAGGGGGTGATATGTAGGGACACTCCACATCGGAGTGGGATGGTTGGGAGAAGGAGGAGAGGGTGGGAGAGTGGAAACTGGAAGGGTGGAAAGAGGACACTATAATGGAGATGTAATGTGATGTAATAAATAAACATTATAATAAAAAAAGAAAATGAAAAATTTTACTAAAGACCATAAAATACTTTTGTTTAAAAACTACCATTATCAGAGTAAAAAGGAAATTGTAACATGGATTTGCACACTGAACCAGTGAAATACTGCTTTCTGGAAAACATCATACCTTATTTCTTTTATTCCCACCATCAAGTATATGCTTTGTAAAAATAAAAACTCATATGTTTTCCAATTGTTCATGGCATCATCATTACTCTAATCAGTAATATAATATATATATGTATAATATTACATATGTTATATATTATGCTATATATAATAGATAAAATATGTTTTATATATAATATAGATAGCATATTTTTCATATTTTGATGTCTTCCAACTTCTCTTAGATTCCCCCACCTCCATAGTTACCCATTCATTTTCTCTGTTGGTCTCTTTCTCTCTGCCCCTAACTCTTTCAACATATGTGTGTGTGTGTCTGTCTCTCTGTATGTCTGCCTAACATTCTCCCTCTATCTTGATTTAGTTCAGTTTATATTGGCTGACTACTAGTGGTTATGGGGACTGTCCTGGAGTATGATTGATATTCCAGGCATCACACCATTTAAAAAAAACTGACTTTCTCTACTGGCAACAGTTAAATTCCAATTGTTCCTTGGTAAGAAGTAGGAGATAGTGCCTATCTTCCTACATGCAAGGATTTTTTTTTACAGATTGTGAAAGTCCTGTCCATGCTGTTACAATTGTTGTTGCATCATATGTATGACTGTCTTGTTCTTTCCCGAAAATACTGTTTGCTGGAAGTCATCTATAACCTTTGACTCTTAAAACTTTTCTGCAACTTCTTCCATATAGAATTCTGTGACTTGAAGGATATGATATAAACATCTCATTCTAGACTGAGCATTCTGAAGTCTCTTATTTGCTGCATTTTGAGAAATTGTGGTCTCTATGTTAA
Organism: Lophiomys imhausi; assembly: GCA_907164525.1. NCBI lineage: Eukaryota > Metazoa > Chordata > Mammalia > Rodentia > Muridae > Lophiomys > Lophiomys imhausi. Next base: position 1,181,945 of record CAJQZJ010035532.1, on the reverse strand, counting down.
TTGCAATATACTGCAATAAGAAATTTCTCTGATGAGAGTTGAGCAATGCAGTGATCTATGTATATAACATTAAGTTACTAGAAGTATTTTGCTGCTGCAGAATAATAATAGTAGTAGTAATATAATAAGTTTCCCAATAGAACCTATGATCCATGTAGCAACAGGTTTTAGCCTGTTGATGGTGTCAGATATTGGTTATATATAATGGAACAGTCATTAAATCCAATAAAAAGTGCCTGGATATTTCCATATATTTATGACTTAAATCCACCAGTGAGCACATCTTGCCTATCAGATCATTGTTGTAGCTTACAGGGTTCACACATGGATGAGATTATTACTTTCTTTCTCTAGTGATGTGTGTAGTAACTTCTAGCATTCTGAAAGTTAGCCAATATGGTGAAGTCTCCAATTGACTACCAGCTGAATTGATCCATGACTCAAGTATGTGGTATTCTCAGCAACGGGGTCTTACTATAAATTTCTGGCAGAGAAACAACAGCACTAACAATAGCCTATTGGTATACAACCTCAAACTATGTAACATATTTGTGCTATCTAGATTTTTGTCAATTTGCCAAAAGTTAGGGTCATCTGATAAGACGGAACTTCAACTGAGAAAATACCTCCAATAGCATTTCCCTGTTAGCAAGACTTTGGGATCACTTTCTTAAAAATGATTGCTGTAAGAGTGCCTAACCCACTGTGGGTACTGCTGTTCATGGGTATTCGGTCTTGTGTTTTGTGAGAAAGCTATTTGGAGCAAGTCAGTAAGCTGGCATTCTCCAGGGTCTTTGCTTCAGTTCCTGCCTTGAGTTTCTGCCATATCTCCTCCTGATAGATGACAGCTATAAGTTGAAATAAATCCTGTCAACTCAAATTGATTTTGGTCATGGTATTTGTCATAGAAATAAACCCTTAAGTAAGATACCATTCTTAGTACTAGGGTTTTATTTGGTAGTGCATGTTGTCTAGTTAGGTTATTGACTCCCCCATTATTGTATAACTAATTTAAACTCTTTTTATATGTGTGTTTGAAAATACTTTAGGAAGTTTCCCCAGTGGTAGGTTTCTATATGTTTTATTCAAAAGGCCTTTAGTGTTAGTTGTTCCTTGCTCCACCCACTCCTCTTCCTTTTGTTTCCATCTTTGTCCTCTCCATAAGGCATCATCTACCTTACCCTCCCATTCTACATTCTGTTTAATCCTTCCTGTTCAAATTTTAAAGTTCTTACACAATATTATTTTATTTAACATTTCATAATGAAGACAATAACATCCATAAATGTAATCATTAAACATTGGAAACATATAGATCATCTATGATAGATCTATAACTGCAATACAAATATGCCAAACTCTAAAAGTGTTTTCTATAAGTTTCAGCCATATAGTACAGGATAAATATACTGCAACGAATGCACCAACGGGAACATGAACATAGACATTTTTTCCTGTCAGTGAGACACTTTGCCCTAGTGGTGCTTCCTTGTATGCCCCCAGTGTATGAGGAGGTTCTTGGCCCTCATATGACTACTGAACTGGGGCAGGGAACTGATATGTAGGGACACTACACTCCAGAGGAGTGAGGTGGAAGGGATAGAGGGTACAGGGTGGGAGGACGGGACTGGGGGGGATGGAAAGAGGACACTGTGATGAAGATGTAACCTGAAAGTAATAAACAAATATAAAAAATGAAGTATTTTCTAAGTGCTGATGTGGAATGATTTCCTAGAGATATGTTACATAGGTAGAACAAAGTAACAATCATCTTTACTTTGAATTCTCATGTACATAAAAGAGGTAAATATATAGTCTTATTTGTGTATTTAGCATAGAACTGTATAAAACACATGTTTTCCTTGTCTAAATGAAAGATCTTGTAGTTGAAATGCATGTAATCAATCCTGCTATAAATCATCAAATCCTGTTGACCTATGACATGAACTGTTGCTTTGAACTTACAATGAACTTATGTAATTTAAGAATGTTTATTTAGGTACAAGTTTTAAAGAAAAAGTGGATAATCAATAATCCTGCTGTAAATCCCTGTTGTATAATAATGTTATCTGTTTTATGATAATTACTTTGATGACTGTGAGGTAATTTTTCTTCTGACATAGAGAACTTTGTCTAAGATGGTATAAAACGGCTAAGAACAATGAAATAAAGTTTGCTCTATCCAAAAACAAGGAAATGCATAGTAACACTATCTTGTATGTAAAGAATTGTTTACAGACACCCTCAAATAAAAGGATAAATGAAAAAAGCAGTTACTCTACACATATGTCTGTAAATTCATAAAATTTCTTATAAAAGGATTCACAAAAAACTTCAGTGTATACATCAAGATAGAACTTCCAGGGGTGGAATAGTGGAAAAATAAAAAAATGACATATCCCTCTATCTTTTTCCACCTTTTGAGTTTAGTATAAGATGCATGAGTAGTACAGAAAAATGTGGCAAATATGAGAGCTGGATACCCCAAAATAAACAACAACAAAAAAGTGACATGTTTCCTATGCTTTGAATCCAATTCCTAAATAAAGATTTTGATTAGTGCCTTTATTTTGTGTAATAGATCAGCATAAAAAAACAAAAAGGACAAAACTTGGAAGCAGGTAAGTCGACAGCCTAGCTCTGCCAAGACAGGGTAGGTAAGTCTTTCATAACCCCTGCTCTACAATCAATGTCTGTCAGAGAAACGGGGCCAAACGACTGAAAATAGATGCTGTAATGTATGGAGAGAAAATGGGAACTGTCCAGGAAGCCACTGGTATGTCATTTCTTAGTTTTGGAAGCTGCAGGCCCTGTACTTCCTATAAAATCAGATATATTTATCCCTCTCAGATCTCTGAGGTGGTTGAAGAACAGATAGCTAGAGTCTCATAATTAAATTTTGAGTTGTTTAGGAGTCAAGAGAGTGTTATAGACCTAAGAAGATGCTTTTAAAATCGTGTTGCAAGTTAGTATGAATGTTGAGTTAGATATAGAACTTTAAACTCATGGAGATGGTTAGATAGTAGAATATTAAAGTCAGGTGCCAAATACATATGGACTGGACATTGGGAATGTATACTAAGCCATATAACCCTCATAACTATGGCCTAATTACCTCTGTTGTTTTGTATTGCATTTATTATTATAAGAGAAAGAGCCGTTTGATGGACTTAAAGGGGAAACTGTAGGTGGAAATAAGATATACCTTAAACTTAAAAGAAAAAAAAAGGGAAGAGGATGGGGGATTGAGGGTGGGAGGGTGAGACTGGAGGGGCGAATAGGGAGGGGACTGCGATTGAGGTATAACTTGAAGAAATAAAAAATAAAGGAAAAAAATAAAAAAATCTTAATATTCTATTTTAGATAACTTTGAAAGTGTATGCATAAGCTATTCTCATTCATTTTGTGCATATTCATTGTTACCTTAGGTCTTCATTTCTGAAGATACCACAAATCTTCTCCAGCCCTACTTTGAGTATTGGAAGTTTATGCTTATAAGTAACTTAAGGTATGGCTCTATCTCTGAGAAGCATTTGTTCTTTTCCTAATCCTGTTTGTTCCTGATTAGTTTTGCAATAATTTCAAATTGTAAAGACTGAATTCATTAAAACCTATTTTCCACTGTTTTTTCATACATGTTAAATATTACTCTTAGTGCTAGAAAACTGATGATTTATTTTTTTCTGTGTCCTTCCATGAAGCGAAAGTAGGAAAGAACCCACTTTATGTTAGTGAATACTTAAGAATACTACATATTTTTAGTCAAAGTTACATATCTAAAATAATCAAAACAGGCTGACTATTTTGTAAATATTCTGGAAACATCTCTGTGTGTTATATAAATTTACTTTAGGAGATAAGAATGTGATAAAATTAATGATTGAATCTATCCCAAATATGACATGTTATTTTTGCAATACATTTTGAAGTTTTTTATAATTGAATAAATGTATTTGATCATCCTCAAAAATAAAACTGGACTAATGTGTTTCAATACAGCTAAGATATTTTCAGTTACCAATAAGAGTTACAAAGTTTGTATTAAAATGTTTTTTTTATTTTTTTATTTTTTTTATTAAAATGTTTAAATTGAGACATTTTTCATTTCAAACATTCACATTAAAATTTCCCTTTTTGATGATCTCTATATTCTTCTTTCTTTTCTCTGTAGCAGTTCTCAAATATATTTTATTTTCCTTTTTCTTTTTTTATTAAATATTTTATTTTTTTTCTTCAAGTTACATCTCAGTCACAAACCCTTCCCAATTCCCCCTTCCTGTCCCACCCTTCCACCCTCTTTCCCCCAACAGCTTCCCCTTTCAGTCCAACAAATTGTTCCTTCTCTAATAACAGTAAATACTATACAAAACAACAGAAATAAATATGCCACATTTATAAGTGTTAAATGGCCCAGTATACTTTCCCAATGTCCATTTCATACATATTTGGCCCCTGACTTTAACATTCTACCATCTAACCATCTCCATGAATTTAAAGTTCTATAACTGACTTAGCTTTCATACTAACTCGCATCACTATTATAACCATCTTCTTAGATCTAGAATGCTCTCTTGATTCCTAAACAACTCAAAATTTAACTATGAGATTCTAGCTGTCTATTCTTCAACCACCTCAGAGACCTGAGAGGGATAAATATATCTGATTATATAGGAAGTGCAGGGCCTGCAGCTTTCAATACTAAGAAATGACAAACCAGTGACTGCCTGGACAGTTCCCCTTTTCTCTCCACACATTCCAGCATCAGTCTTCAGCCTTTTGGTTCTGTTTCTCTGACAGACATTGATTGTAGAGCAGGAATTATGAAGGACTTACCTAACCTGTCTTGACAGAGCTAGGCTGTTGACTTCCCTGCTACCAAGTTTTGTCCTTTTGGACAGCAGTCTGTCTGCAGTTGAAGCAAGGAGTTTTTTCATGCCAAGAGATAGGCTTGCCACTAATTCAACCATCTCACACTGGAGATTCTTCGATGCTTATCTTCTACTTGGAGTAGAATAGGGGGTGCTGTCAGGGGCTAATATGTCTCGATATAAAAAAAATCTTAATTTAAGATAACGTCTTTGAATGCCATATTCTGCAGATCTCTTGGGGTTTTTGAAGATGCCCTATCCGTCTCTTGTATTTAGATAAGCAAATGTTGCTTGTCTCTTAACAACTTGATTACTGAGTAGTTTAGAGAATATCTGTGATAGACTGTCATAGTAGCTAACAAAGTGACATGTTTGCATGACTAGGAGTTTGTTTTTCTTAACTATCCTAAACAGTTTTAGATGGTTGGTATCAAGAGGCCAGAGCTTCACATTTTATTTTTAAGTATCTCTAGGTATGATACCATTAGGAAGCGTTACCTTTAATTTTGTATCAATATACAAAGATCTATTCAATTGTGGCTAAATATACTCTTAATTTTGTATCAATATACAAAGATCAATGCCTATGTAGCCCAATACAATCTTAATATTACGTCCATATACAAGGGTCAATACCATTGTGGCCAATTATAATCTTAATTTTGTATCAATATACAAAGATCAATACTGATGTAGTCCAATACCATCTTATTTTTGCACAATAAACAATGGTCAATACCACTTTAGCCAAATATACTACTAATTTTGTATCAATATACAAAGGTATAAGGGCATATTCAATAATCTGTCCCTTTTTCTTGGTCCTTCCTGTGCTACGTCTATGTCTCATTTTTCTCAAGTCCATGCACTCCTACATAGGAGAGAAAGAAGGATACAAAAAAGGAAAAGTAGAAAGTCCCTGGGTCTAACCTCCAAAACCCATTAAACAGGGCCATTTAACAGCTTGTAATCTCTTCCCCTAAATAACAGAGTATTCAGTTATCCTTCAAATAACAAAAAAGGGGGGGGGCGGAGAAGCACCCTCCCCACCCTCTGGGCATGGGACGTCGCTCTCTTAAAATGACTTCCTGCTGATTTGGGTCGTAGTAAACCTGTTTGGGGCCTGAACCAAAATGGAAAAATGGTTAAAAATGTTAGTACAATCCTTTTATGTTCAGTCCTTCTGTTCTCAGCTGTTTAGATATCCTAAGGAGTTTGTAGGCAGAAGCTGATCTTGCAGGCTTTACTGAGGTTCTGGCTGGGGCTTTGTGTAGAGCTGAACAGTCTTAGCGGTATTAAATTGTTGTGGTTGTAGGCTTTTGATGGAGACAGCTATAGAGGGAGTCTGTCAGGCTGAATCAACTGGGTCACTCGTCTTCTTTGGTGTCTGATTCTGTTTTCTGCTGAGGTTTCCGTTGTCCAGTTGTCCCTGGGTTCCTTGAATGGATGCTTTGATTCTCCTGGGACGATAAGAACAGAGCCCTGCCCTAATCCTAACTCTGGGACAATTACCCTCTTTTTTTTTGAGGGGGGGGCTAGGTAATATTTCTCCTGAAGCAAATTTGGTTTTTTGACAATATATAAAGTGTTATCTTTCAATCTGAGTTAAAGAAGAAAATTATTTTGTTATTTTGGAGCTAAACCAGCTTTAGTGTATATATTTTGAGATCTCAAAGGACAATTTGTTTGTATTGAGTAAGCCTTTTGTAAGTAGCTTTTAAACTTAGGTCTTTCCAAATCCTATGTGTGTGTCTCTGCATTCCAATTATTGGGATCAGAGACCTGTGGTTCCCATCTGAAGGGATTAAAGATGTGTTCCACCACTACTGGATCGAAGTTTTTCTCTATTTAGAGTTTGTTTTGTATCAGGCTGACCTTGAGCTCTGAGATCTGCCTGTTTCTGTCTCTAGTGTGTTGGGATTAAGGGTGAACTCTTCTTGAATGATGGGATTAAGGGTGTACACCCTCACCACCCTGTTCCATGTAACTCTAGAATTTATAAGACCATTAACTCTATAGTGCTCCTCCCGTCTCTGCTGAAGTTAAAGGCATGGGTTAACACCACAATTCTCATGTATTTTACCTTAGCTCTACGTTTTTTCAATACTTGGAGGTTTATAAAACCTGGTTGAACGGCTGTATCCTTTATTTTATTTACAGTGTTTTAGCATTGTTACCTGCTTTTTTTTAATTAATAAATTTATTTGTTTGTTGCTTCGGGTTACATCCTTATCATATTGTCCCCTTTTCCCGCTTCCCAGTCCCACCCTCCCATGCTCTACCCCCTAACCCTTCTGTCTTGTTCCTCTGGGATGGAGTGTCCCTGCATAACAGTCTCTCACCACAGATCAGGAGTCATATGAGGGCCAAGAGCCTCTTCATTCACCGGGGGCCTACGAGGCAGTACTGCCAGTGAAAGGTGTATCCTTGCTACTGGGGGAATACTAAAAAAAGACCAACAAATACACAAACCCACAAAAACAAAGAATAACAACAAAAAATAGAGGAAAAAGAAAAGCGAAAAGGAAAAAGAAAAAGAAAAAAAAGTTTATGTCCATGTTCCTTTTGTTGTGTTGGTTGGAGTATAGATATCCTGTACTATATAGCTAAAATCCTATGATACGTGAATAGATGCCATGTGCATCCTTCTGAGTCTGGGTTAGCTCACTCAGGATGAGCTTCTCTAGATCCATCCATTTGGTTGCAAATTGCATGATTTCATTGTTTCTGATAGCTGAGTAATATTCCATTGTATAGATGTATCACAGTTTTTTAATCCATTCTTCAGTTGAGGGACATCTGGGTTTTTTCCAATTTCTAGCTATTACAAATAAGGCTGCTATGAACATAGATGATGAGACTTCCCTATGTCTCTGTGAGGGGTCCTTTGGGTGTATACCCAGAAGTGGTATGGCTGGGTCCTGAGGCAAGGTTATTTCAAGATTTCTAAGATATCACCAGACAGACCTCCATAGTGGTTGCACAACCCTGCACTCCCACCAGCAATGGAGTAGGGTTCCCCTTTCTCCACACCCTCGCAAGCATGTGCTGTCATTTGAGCTCTTTATCTTAGCCATTCTGACAGGTGTTAGATGGAATCTCAGGGTGGTCTTGAGTTGCATTTCTCTGATGATTAAGGATGTTGAGCATTTCTTCAGGTGTCTCTCGGCCATTAGGGATTCCTCCTTTGTGAATTCTCTATTTAGCTCCGTCTCCCATTTTTTGATTGGATTATTTGGTTTCTTGGCATTTAGTTTCTTGAGTTCTTTGTAGATTTTGGATATTAGCCCTCTGTCAGATGTGGGGTTGGTGAAGATTTTCTCCCTGTCTGTTGGTTGCCGTTTTGTTCGAATGACAGTGTCTTTTGCCTTACAGAAGCTTTTCAGTTTCATGAGGTCCCATTTATTGATTGTTGATCTCAGGTCCTGAGCTGTTGGTATTCTGTTCAGGAAGTTGTCACCTGTGCCAATGAGTTCGAGGGTTTCTCCTACTTTTTCTTCTGGTATATTTAGTGTGGCCGGCCTTATGTTAAGGTCTTTGATCCACTTGGATTTAAGTTTTGTACAAGGTGATAGGTATGGGTCTAATTTCATTCTTTTGCAAGTGGACATCCAGTTGGACCAGCACCATTTGTTGAAGATGCTGTCCTTCTTCCATTGTGCGGTTTTGGCTTCTTTGTCAAAGATTAGTTGGCCATAGGTGTGTGAATCCATGTTTGGGTCTTCAATTCGATTCCATTGATCCACTGGTCTGTTTATATACCAGTACCATGCTGTTTTTATTACTATTGCTCTGTAGTAAAGCTTGAAATCTGGGATGGTGATACCTCCAGATGCTTTTTTATTGTACAGGATTGATTTAGCTATTCTGGGCTTTTTGTTGTTCCATATTAAGTTGAGAATAGCTTTTTCCAGGTCTATAAAGAATTGTGTTGATATTTTGATAGGAATTGCATTGAATCTATATATTGTTTTTGGTAGGATAGCCATTTTTATTATGTTGATCTTACCTATCCATGAGCATGGGAGATCTTTCCATCTTCTAAAGGCCTCTTCCATTTCTTTCTTCAGCGGCTTGAAGTCCTTGTTGTATAGGTCCTTTACTTGCTTGGTTAGAGTTACCCCCAGGTATTTTATATTGTTTGTGGCTATTGTGAAGGGGGCTGTTTCCCTTATTTCTTTCTCGGTATATTTGTTTGTTGTATAAAGAAGGGCTTCTGTTTTTTTTTTTTTTTTAGTTAATTTTGTATCCAGCCACCTTGCTGACGTTGTTTATCAGCTGTAAGAGTTCTTTGGTGGAGTTTTTGGGGTCACTTATGTATACTAACATATCATCTGCGAATAGGGATAATTTGACTTCTTCATTTCCCATGTTTATCCCTTTGATTTCCTTTAGTTGTCTTATTGCTCTAGCAAGGACTTCAAGAAAATATATTGAAGAGATATGGTGAGAGTGGACATCCTAGTCTTGTCCCTGAGTTTAGAGGAAATGCTTCAAGCTTCTCTCCATTTAATTTGATGTTGGCCACTGGCTTGCTGTATATTGCCTTTATTATTTCTAGGTATGGTCCTTGTATGCCCATTCTCTCCAGAGTTTTTAGCATGAAGGGGTGTTGGATTTTGTCAAATGCTTTTTCTGCATCTAGCGAGATTATCATGTGGTTTTTTTCTTTCATCCTGTTTATATGGTGAATTATATTGATAGACTTTCGTATATTGAACCATCCCTGCATTCCTGGGATGAAGCCTACTTGATCATGATGTATCATACTTTTGATGTATTCTTGAATTCGGTTCGCTAGTATTTTATGAAGTATATTTGCATCTATGTTCATGAGGGAGATTGGTTTGAAGTTCTCTTTCTTTGTTGGGTCTTTGTGTGGTTTAGGAATCAGAATGACAGTGGCCTCATAGAATGAGTTTGGCAGTGTTCTTTCTGTTTCTATGTGGTGGAAGAGTTTCAAGAGTAATGGTGTTAGTTCCTCTTTGAAGGTCTGGTAGAATTCCGAGCTAAAGCCACCTGGCCCTGGGCTTTTTTTGGTTGGGAGATTATTAATGACTGTTTCTATTTCCTTGGGTGTTATTGGGCTGTTTAAGCTGTTAATCTGATTTTGATTTAGTTTTGGTAGGTGGAATTTATCGAGGAAATTGTCCATTTTGCCTAGGTTTTCAAATTTGGTGGAATATAGATTTTTAAAGTAGAAACTGAATATTTTCTGGATCTCCTCAATATCTGTTTTTTATTTCTCCCTTTTCATTTCTGATTTTGTTGATTTGTGTTCTTTCCCTTTGCCTTGTAGTTAATTTGGCTAGGGGTCTGTCTATTTTGTTGATTTTCTCGAAGAACCAACTCTTGGTTTCATTGATTCTTTGTATAGTTCATTTTGATTCTAAGTTGTTGATTTCAGCCCTAAGTTTGATGATTTCCTGCCTTCTGCTCTTCTTGGGAGTGTTTGCTTCTTTTTTTTTCCAATTCACCCAGCTTAGCTGTTAATTCACTAATATTAGCTGTCACAATTTTCTTTTTGAAAGCCCTTAGTGCTATGAACTTTCCTCGTAGCACAGCTTTCATTGTATCCCATAGGTTTGGGTATGTTGTGTCTTCATTGTCGTTGAATTTTAAGAAGTCTTTGATTTCCTTCTTTATTTCTTCCCTGACCCAGTGGTCATCCAGTAAGGAGCTGTTCAATTTCCATGTGTGTGTGGGCTTTCTGTTGATTCTTTTGCTGTTGAAGACCAGCTTTATTCCGTGGTGGTCTGATAAGATACAAGGTGTTATTTCAATTTTCTTGTATCTATTGAGACTATCATTGTGTCCAACTATGTGGTCGATTTTGGAGAAGGTTCCGTGGGGTGCTGAGAAAAAGGTGTATTCTTTTGTGTTTGGGTGAAACGTTCTGTAGATATCTGATAGGTCCATTTGTTTCATGATCTCTGTTAGACTCAATATTTCTCTGTTTGGCTTCTGTCTTGATGATCTGTCCATTGTTGTGAGTGGGATGTTGAAGTCTCCCACTACTAATGTGTTGTGATCGACGTGCGCTTTAAGTTTTAGAAGTGTTTCTTTCACGAAAGTAGGTGCCTTTGTATTTGGGGCATAGATGTTCAGTATTGAGATTTCCTCTTGATGAATATTCCCTTTAATGAGTATATAATGCCCTTCTTTGTCTTTTTTCATTAACTTCAGTTGGAAGTCTGTTTTGTTTGATATTAGGATGGCTACTCCAGCTTGCTTCCTGGGTCCATTTGCTTGGAAAATCTTTTCCCAGCCCTTTACTCTGAGGTAGTGTCTGTCTTTGGTAGTTAAATGTGTTTCTTGTATGCAGCAAAAGGACAGATCTTGCTTGCGGATCCATTCTGTAAACCTGTGTCTTTTTATTGGGGAGTTGAGTCCATTGATGTTGATGGATATTAGTGACCTGGGGTTGTTATTTCCCATTAGTTTGGTATAGGTGATGGTTCTGTGCCTCTTTTGGTTTAGTTGCTGAGGGGTTTTCTATTCCCTTTGTTTTCTTGGGTGAAGTTTTCTTCTCTGGGTTGGAATTTTCCTTCTAGGATTTTCTGTAGGGCTGGATTTGTGGGTAGATATTGTTTAAATTTGATTTCATCATAGAATATCTTGTTTTCTCCATCTATGTTGATAGAGAGTTTTGCTGGGTATAGTTGTCTGGCTGGGCACCTATGATCTCTCAGGACTTGTAGTATATCTGTCCAGGCCCTTCTAGCTTTTAAAGTTTCTGAGGAGAATCAGGTGTAATTCTGATGGGTCTGCCATTGTATGTGACTTGACCTTTTTCTCTTACAGCTTTTAATATTCTTTCTTTGTTCTGTACATTTGGTGTTTCAATTATTATGTGGCGAGAGGAGTTTCTTTTCTGATCTAATCTGTTCGGTGTTCTGTAGGCCTCTTGGATTTTTATTGGCATCTCTTTTTTTCAGGTTTGGGAAGTTTTCTTCTATGATTTTGTTGAAGATATTTCCTGAACCTTGGAGTTGGGAGTCTTCTCTTTCCTCTATACCTATAATTCTTAGGTTCCGTCTTTTCATTGAGTCCTTGATTTCTTGGATGTTGTGGGTGAGAGATTTTTTAGCCTTCTCATTTTCTTTGGATGTTGTACTGATTTCTTCCATCTAATCTTCCATGCCTGAGATCCTGTCTTCCATCTCTTGCATCCTATTTTTCATACTCACATCTGTAGTTCCTGTTCTCATCCCTTGATTCTCCACTTCCTCTTTTAACTCTGACTGTGTTTTCTTTATTGTTTCTATTTCTATTTTCATGTCTTGTATGGTATTGTTCTTTTTGTGCATTTCCTTCTCCAGCTTGCTTGTTTTTGTCTGAAAATCTTTCATGGCTTTTTCCTTTTCCTGTTCAAGCTCTGTCACCTTGGCTTGGAGTTCTTTAATGGTGTTGTTCGTTGTTTTGACTTGTAAAATTGTGGCTTCTTTGAATTCCTTCGTAGATTTAAGTTCTTCTTGAGGGGACTCTATCACTTTCCATAATGCCGAATTGTCATTGTTTTCATGTGTTTCTGTTGGTGTGAGGTCATCCGAATTGGATGAGCTAGGATAATTCTGCTTTGTTGGAGTCATATTTCCTTGATTTGTATTTTTTCTTGGACCTTTGGCCATATCGATGTGTTTAGCTGTCAGTTCTTGTCGTTTTCTGTGCTTTGATCCACAGGGGATGCTTTGGTGAAGGAATCGAATTGCTTGGCTATCTGTCGTTGCTTACAGGGGCATCTCAGGGTCACTGTGGTTTTAATAGCCTGAAGCACTGTGAGCTGCTGCAGCCTATTCCCAGGTAGTGAGTAGTGGTCCGGGATTGTTTCACTGCTCCCAATTCAGACTTCTCTATGTTGCACACTGAGTTATCAGCCTGTAATGGTTCTCATGGTATATACATGTTTGCCCAGGCACAGATTCTGTGGGCTTTGTTTGTCATCATAGAGGCTGACAGGACCCGGCTCCACACCTAATATGTCTGGATTTTCCATAATACAGCTATGGTCCCCTGACTTCTGGTTTCTCACTAGGCTTCTTGCCACAGGCCTGGCCCCTCAGCCCCGCCCGCCTGTGCCGGGTTCCCTCCCTGTCTGCTCAGCCGTGGGTGCTCGGCCCCTGGCCCCTCCTGCCGCCTGTATGGGTCTCCCTCCCCAGCTGCTTTGCAGTGGGTGTGCGCGTAGCCCCCGCCCCTCCCGCCGCCTGTGTGAGCCTCCTTCCCTAGCTGCTCTGCCGCGGGTATGCGGATCCCCGGCCCCTCTTTCGGCCAGTATGGGTCTCCCTCCTCAGTTGCTCAGCCGTGGGTGCATGGATCCCCGGCCCCGCCTGCCACCTGTGGGGGCCTCCCTCCCTAGCTGCTCAGCCGTGGGTACGCAGATCCCCGGCCCCTCCCACCGCCAGTACGGGTCTCCCTCCCCAGCTGCTCGGCCATGGGTGCTGGGATCCCTGGCCCCGCCCGCCGCCTGTGCTGGTCTCCCTCCCTAGCTGCTCAGCCGCGGGTACATGGATCCCCGGCCCCTCTCGCTGCTTGTGCGGGTCTCCCTCCCCAGCTGCTCTGCCATGGGTGCACGGGTCCCCAGCCCCTCCTGCCGCCAGTACGGGTCTCCCTCCCCAACTGCTCTGCCCGCCGGCTTCCTGCTCTCTTGGATTCTCCGCAGCTCGAGCGGCTGCGGACCACCCGCCGAGCGCCCTGTTTCTTCCTTGCTAAGACTTCCACTAACCCACAAAGTTTCCTAAGTAGCTATAAGGTCTTCCTGAGGTGTGGGGAGCCCAGTAGGCTAGTGGGCGATCGCCATGTGGCCTCTAATTCTGCCTGCTGTGAGTTGGGGTCGATCTTACCAGGCGCCTCTCCAAATGGGAGTTCCCGAATCCCGGATTTAGTGGCTTCCGTGCCTGAGAGAGATGGGGGGAGAGCCTTACCCTGGGACTTTTAACAGTCCCTTGGGAGCTGTGAGTGTTCCCGGAGGGTCTAGCCCCTCCGGTTTTTGTACAGTGTCCAATAACTCTGTGTTTTTTATGGCTCTTTTCTCCCATGTTCAAAATGCGTCAGTATAGGTTAGTACTTATTTTATATTTTATGTTTGAAACCTGGATATAAAAATAAAAATTCGAAAGACATCTCTGAAAATTAATGGAATTGGCAAAAAGAGGTCTTCTTATGTCTTTTCAAAAAAAAAGTGAGACTTATATTGATGTAAACTAAGTAATTTAATATTTCCAGATGCCATTAAATTAGTTGTTTAAATAATTTCTCTGGGTGTTCTCCCGAATAATATTCATTCTATACACCATGTCTTTCATTTTTACTTGTTACATTCAGAAATCACCCAAATTAGTTTTCCTCATGGCTGCCCAAATGAATTAGTAACTTCCTTATTTGAAGATGAACTAGTTCTGGAAAAGTGCACCGTTAACTCTGGGAAAAATTACTTTTGAAAAGTAAGCATACATTTCAAAGTTAAAAAAAATCATCCAATTTATTCACTAACAAATTGCAGTCATGTTTAAGAAAAACATTGTGTAAATCAGTAACCTTCTGTTCATGATGATAGATGAATAGGATTTCTTTTGTTTTCTAGTGTAATTTAATATCAGTTGTTTTAAAATGTGTGTGGTCCATGGACACCTGGGTGCTACAAACTCTAATGGATTTTAATTTCATTTTTCTCATGAGTTTTATGCAGCTGCACTTCCACCCACACTCCATTATCTCCCACAGCTCTTTAAAAATATTCAAATGAAATTCAGTGATAAACAGTCCCTAGCTAAGCCTCTTTTCATTTATTTTAATACAAACTATGGACATTAACCTTTAGCTCTTAATTTTTTAGAAAGAAAACAATTGAATGAAAATATTCAACATTATAATTATGTTGATGTTCACTGGAATAATATAAATTTTGGGCAATGTGATCTTTTAACTGACAAAATAAAACATTTATTCATTTATGAAATGGTCAAAATGATTCTTAACTTCATCTGTAAGAATAAACACATCAGACTAGCCAGGAAATTGGATGAAAGTTGAGTTTGACATAGAATTTTAAACTCATGGAGATGAGTAGATAGTAGAATGTTAATGTCAGGTGCCAAATACGTATAGACTGTACATTGGGATTGTATGCTAAGCCATATAACTCTCATAATTGTGGCCTAATTACCTCTGTTGTTTTGTATTGTATTTATTATTATAAGAGAAAGAGCCATTTGTTGGACTAAAAGGGGGAGCTGTTGGGGAGAAAAAGATATACCTTAAACTTAAAAAAAAAAGGATGGGGATGGGTGGGTTGAGTCGGAAGAGGGTGGGAGGTTGGGACTGGAGGGGGGAGTAGGGAGGGGATTGCGATTGAGATGTAACTTGAAGAAATAAAACATAAAGAAAAAATTGAACACAGATTTCCTTTTTAGATTAATATTTTTAAAAAAGCCACAACAACCAAAGAATGTGGGAAATGGTATAATGAAATTAACATGCCAATAATAAAGATATGCATTAGTAAAAAAATATTGATAAATATCAGGAAAGTATTTACAAAAAACGTCCAACATACTATGGGGAAAATGCATGAACTGAAAATCAATAGTCAAATAAATGTAATATATGATATTTTTTTTGATCAGATAGCTAATATTGATCTCTATCAGAAAAGCAAAATTACAAAAGTGGATATATATTATACTGTGTTTGCCATGAAAAATACTCTGATATAGAGCTGATAAGAATATAAATAGATATAGAGGTACAATTTTTATTTTCAATTCCTTTGATCTAGCACCACATGCCTAAGAAATTGCTTGAAAATTACATCAAGATATATGTTCATGTATGTCCTTGGCAATTTTACAGTAGTGCAATTCCATAAATCAAATCAAATATTCACCAAAATAGGATTAGACAAATAGATTGTGTTCTGTTTTGCAGAATAATAAGCAACAAAATGGAATTACTTATGTAAAAGGTATAAAGATCCAATTTCTGTTTTTATTCTTTTTTTCATTTTGTTAAACAGAGAATCAATTCTCATACAATGTAATCTTAATACAGTTTCTCCTCCCTCTACTCCTTCTGCATATATGCCCTTTCAGTCTGTTATTAGAAAAGAAAAAGTTCTAGGATATAACAACAAAACATAACAAAGGAGGGAATAAATGCCAGAGCCCCAAGGAGAAGAGGGCTACAAAGAGAAAAGAGAAAAAGGATCTCCACAAAGAAGTAAAAGAGAATGGGCTTTACAAAGAAGTAAGAGTAAAGAGACTCTACAAAGAAGTAAGAGAAAAGGCTCTATAGAGAAGTAAGAGAAAAGTCTCTACAGCGAAGTAGGAGAAAACTCTACAAAGAAGAGAAAGGGCTACAAGGTAGAAAGTGGTTGCTGCTCTCCCAGTTGCTGGTGCTCCCCCAAACTGCTGCTTGTTCTTCCTGCTGCTGTCTTCTGCTTTGCTGGTCTCCTGGTTGGAAGGTTTGCTAGTTTGTTGGTTTGCTGGACTTCTAATGAGACTGGTATTACCCCCAAAGAATCCAAGGACCCTAATCAACAGGAAGTAGCTCAAGAAATCTTAAGTCCTTTCTCTCTCTAGCCTTTCTCTCCTGCATAGTACTGTGGGGAGGGAGGTAGAGATATTAGGTAATATAAAAATAATTAGACTATATAATACAGTACAAAAAGAAATAAAAGTCACTGTGCTACAGAGCCCCAAGAGAATGTGCAGAGATCAGAAACCTACTCTTTTACACATTCAGGAGTCCCATAAAAGTGCTAAACTGGAAGTTGTAGCATATATGCAGAGGACCTAAAGATCATATTTTTAAATAAAACTGAGTATATTGTAGAATACTCATTTATGGAAGGCTGAATAAGAATATCTTGGGAGTCTTTCTTTGTGAATTCTTGGTTTAGCTGTGTTTCCCGTTTTTTTTTTTTATTGGATTATTTGTTTTCTTGGTGTTTAATTTCTTGAGTTCGATATAAATTATGGATATTAGCTCTCCGTTGGAAGTGGGGTTGGTAAATGTCTTTTCCCAATCTGTAGGTTGCCATTTTGATCTAATGACAGTGTCCTTTGCCTTACAGAAAATTTTCATTTTCATGAGGTCCCATTTATTGATTGTTGGTCTTAGAGCCTGAGCTATTATTGTTCTCTTCAGGAAGTTGTCACCTGTGCCAATGAGTTCTAGTCTTTTCCCCACTTTCTCTTCTATTAATTTAGTGTGTCTATATCTATTAGATTTAGACACACTAAATCTAATAGATATCTTAGAAAACATGGAATAGCCCTACCTCAAGATCCAGCCATATCACTTTTGGGTATCCAACCAAATGATTCCTTGTCAAACCACAAGGAAATAGCCTCATCTATGTTCATAGCAGCCTTATTTGTAATAGCTAGAAACTGGAAACAACCCAGATGTTCCTCAACTGACAAATGGGTAAAATTTGTGATACATGTACTCAATTGAATCCTACTCAGCTATCAGAAACAAGGAAATCATGTAATTCGCAGCCAAATGGATGGAACTAGAAAAGCTCATCTTGAGTAACTCAGACTCAGAAAGATGTATGTGATATCTACTCACTTATAATTAGATTTTAGCCATATGGTACAGAATAACTATTCTACAACCAACACACTAAAAGGATCAGGAACATAGACTTTGTTACTTATCAATGGGACAATTTGCCCTAGGGGTGCAACTATTTAGGCCCCCATGCAAGAGGAAGTTCTTGGTCCTCATATGACTGTTGAACTGAGAGGGGCTGATTTGTAGGGACACTCTACATAGGAGGAGTGGGATGGGTGGGAAAGGGAGGAGGGTGGGAGGGTGAAACCTGGAGGGGTGGAAAGAGGACACTATGATGGAGATGTAACTTGGAATAATAAATTAAAAACATTAATAACATTAAAAATGAATATGTTTAAATACAAGTATATTGATAATTGCATTAAATCTGAATCATTTAAATACCAAACTTAAAATAATAATTATAGGGAAAAATGAAAAAGATTCCACACTTTCATACTCACAAAAGTGCACTTTAAACCTGAAGAGACAAATAAATATTGAGGGAAATGAACTGTTAAAAAATGCTACTGGGACCAGATAGGGGAGTAGGGAGGGGATTGTGATTGAGATGTAACTTGAAGAAATAATAAATAAATAAATAGATAGATAAATAAATGAATGAATGAATAGAGTAAGAACATACTACCCATAATAGCAAAGGACTGGCTATATTAACCTCAGAACAACTACAAAGCAATTTAAGGAATATTACCAGTGACAAAGAAAGCAACTTTCCAATGACTAAAATTTAATATTATTAAGAAGGCATAACATCCTAACTCTATATCACAAAATATAACTCAAAAGTACATTAAAAATCATTTAAAGATTGAGAGGGAAAATTAAAAATATACAATGGAAATGGACAATAAAAATGGAAAGTTCAGTACACTCCTTTTAAAGCTGCAGCCACTAGGCATAAATACAAATAATCTTAATTTCTATAGCATTCAATAAAATTCCATCTCTCTGTATACCTAATTTTATTATTCATTGGTCAGCTACTAGGCTCCCTCCATTTCCTAACTATTGGGAATAGAACAATAATGAACATGAATGTGCAAGTGTAGCTGTAGTAGAGTAGAGAGCCCTTTGAATATATGTCCTGGAATGGTGTAGATTAATCATAATATAACTGTATGTTCAGTTTGTTGAAAAGCCTCCATCCTGATTTTCATAGTGTACCAGCTTTCATTCTCACCAACAGTGAATTGAAATTCATATTCCCCCATATCACTAGTTTTAATAAAAAAACAAAACAAAACAAAATTGGAGCACATCTACTGCATAGCTTAGGTATTTGTCATACGATTACAGTCATTCAGATAGAACAGAAAATATCTCTACTGAATAAAAAGACTGTCTCTCAAAGAATAGCCATAATTTCATGATCACTAGGTATTTAGTGAAGTTGTCCATGTGAGTCATTGGAAGATATGATGTGTCGCGTCCCTCTCGACCATCAAGAATGACGCAACTCGCAAAAGCTCTTCTCCAGCAGTTTATTCAGGTCCCTTGAAAACAGTCTTCCGAATTCCGAATGCCCGGGCAGACCCAACCCACAGGCTAAATACTAAAATAAACAGCCAGTCAAGTAAAGCCAAGTGGTGCTATCTTAGAGGCCCACGTATGCGTAAGCAAGCCAGATCAGCGGTCTTAGCCAAATATGGACTTGTTTACCACCGAGAGCGCTCACCGTCGGGCTGGTGGAAGGCGGAGACCAGCGCCATCTTTAAGGCGCGGCATGTCGCAGCTCTCTACAGTTCCTCCTTTTTTATTTTTTCTAAAGTTGGTAAAAGTCCCTGGAAAGGCTTCGTAATCCCCTATCTGGGGATCTCACAGTGGGCCTGAGCCTGTAGGAGGGCGGTGCTCAAACACTTACCCGTCTCTGGGTCAGCCTACCCACTCGGGACTGCCCTGTCTTAGGTGGCCGAGACTTACCCGTCAACTCCGTCACTGACTTGCCAGACCCTAATATCCGTGGAACGAATACCTCAGTGGGCAGGGACTATGCTTTGTGAAGATTTACTTCACGGCAGCAAGCCATGTCTGAGGGGACTGGCTCGCCTCAATGGCGACAAGGGCTTGTATAATCATGGTTGCATTACGCTTTTGTGTAGCTCTCATTTTATAGATGCACCATAGGCAAACCAGACAGGCTAGTATCATTAGTATCGCCAAAGAGCCTACGCCCGCCCACTCCTTAAGATGATCCATAGCCATCTGTATCCAGGAAGTCAAACCAGTAGCCAGGCTCAGATCCACCCGAGTGGAATTGATGTGGACGATTGTCGCTCTCAGCTCTCTCATCAAATTTTCAAATTCAGCCGACCAATCCTGTAAGAGGAACTTTGACAATTGTCTAGACAAATTAGCAGCCTTTGTATAATTTTGATATTGTACGGAAGTAACACACAAACCTTGCATTTTCCACTCACACCCCAATTGTGCTAGTTGCCAAAGAGAATCAATCT
>CAJQZJ010035532.1:1059382-1127042 GCA_907164525.1 Lophiomys imhausi | reverse complement strand
TTTCCTCATCTATGTTCATAGCAGCCTTATTTGTAATAGCTAGAAACTGGAAACAATCCAGATGTCCCTCAACCAATGAATGTATTAAAAACTGTGGTACATCTACACAATAGAACACTACTCAGCTATCAGAAACAACGAAATCATGCAGTTTGCAGCCAAATGGATGGAACTGGAGATGATCATCCTAAGTGAGCCAACACAGACTCAGAAGGATGCATATGGCACCTATTCACTTATAGTTGAATTTTAGCCATATAGTACAGGATAACTATACTATAACCAATGCACCAAAGGGAACATGAACATACCCTTTTTTCCTGCCAATGAGACACTTTTCCCTAGTGGTGCTGCCTTGTAGGCCCCCAGTATATGAGAAGACTCTTGGCCCTCATATGACTGCTGAACTGGGGCATGGGACTGTTATGCAGGGACACTCCACTCCAGAGGAGTGGGATGGAAGAGAGAGAGGGTACAGGGTGGGAGGGCAGGCCTGAGAAAGGTGGAAAGAGGACACTGTGATGAAGATGTAACCTGAAGTAATAAATAAATATAAAAAAGAAATAATACAAACAAAAAAGACAAACAAATATCATGAATATATATGCATTGTTTAAGAAAATATAATCAGTGTACAATGAAGAAGTTGCTTTACCATGGGTGTATTGGAAAAATACTGGCTAAGGACAAGAAAGAGTACAAAATATCAAGTACATAATTGATTCTTCTATCTTTTAAAAGATATACTGCATTAGTGTTGAGGATATAAATATTCATATTAAGAACATATAAGTTTCAAATATATGTATATAGACTATAGAGAATAACATTTGAACTACAGACCAGATATCCACAATTTAGCTAATATATAATACAGCTGAAAAATGATTGTTTAATCTCACTAAATTAAATAAAGGATATTAATATGTGTCCTCATAAATTGCACCAAATCTCAGAATGCCAAAAGAACATAACAGAGGATACTGATATGATATTAAAAATAAATTAATATTTCTTTTCTTTCACATAGGATATAACGGTTTGCAATAAGTTTAATATTTGTCTAACAACTGGGTGTCTATTAGTGGGGAATATCTCAAGAATTTTGGAATAAGAGGAAGCTTCTTTAATGTAGTCATTGTGGATTGAAATGTGTAAATATCCATTTTCATCATGATAGGTTAAAAATTACTTATGAGGTTATATCTAGTCAAAGATGACCATCATCATTACCACTATTTGTTATTGAAAGGAAGTTTTATCCAATGAAATGAATTTTAGAATTATAATAAAAATCATTCATAGAAAACTTCTCCATATGTATGTATACATATACATATATATTCACATATATGTGTGTATCTATATCTATCTATCTATCTATCTATATATATATATATATATACATATATGTGTGTACAGATATATATGATCTAAAGATACCTAGAATTTGTTGGAATTAATGAAAATATTTAGAAACTCTGGTGAATAAAAAAATCAACATAAATACAAAAATTTCTAAATTTTGGCAATATATATTTGAATATGAAACCATTTAAAATATTATATTACTAGAAAATTTAAAAAATTCTAAAGAAAGATCCATATGTCTTCACTGAAAATGGATAACTCACTGAGAAAAGCTTATAGCAATGTGAACCAATCTGATGTCATGAGCAAGAGAATTTCATATTGATATGAAATAATTTCTGAAGAAATTATCTATTAAAAATGTGGGTAGAGGGTGGGAGAGTGGGATTGAGAGGGATGGAAAGAGGGCACTGTGATGGAGATGTAACATGAAGTAATAAATAAACATAAAAAAGCAAACTGCCAATCAACAATCAATGAACTGAACAGACAATTGTCAAAGAATAAATACAAATGGCCAATAAAAATATTTTAAAGAAAATACATAAATAAATCAGTCAAAAATCTCAACAATTTTTCTTTTAATGTCTCATGAGCTGAATTTAAATTTTACATAGATATTCAAATAGCTAAGGATAACTAAGGAAGTCCTGAATAATGAAGTAAAACTATTGAAATTATGAGAATCTTAGCCTCTTATAGACATTCTTAAATTGTGATACTGACAAAAGAAGTAAAAAATGGAGCATACAGGGGAGTATACAAATAATAATACACTTATAGTGATCACCTACAACATGGTAAAATTGAAATCCCATATCAGTACTTAAGTATGCTATTTTTTTTAAATGATATGGATCAGTTTGATAACTAATGTCAGGATAAATTCTCATATGTTTCATCATCAATGTGAATAAATTTATAATTATATAGGAAGAATACTTCTCTGGTCGTGTCTCTAAGAAGTTTAACAGAAATAATTGTCTGTTGAAAAAAAAACTAACCCTGAATATAGATGGCACCATCCCGTAAGCAGAATGAATACAAAAGGAAAAAACAGGTGTGAATTATCACAGTCATCCAACTTTTTCTTCATCCTGATCCACCCAGACATGAGAAAGCCTTGCTATCACAGCTGTGAGCCATTCCTTCTGCATTGCCTTCCTTGCCATGTTAGATATATTTACATCCACCTTAAGATGCTTCTTGTCAGATATTTATTCATACCAATAAGAAGTATAACTAAGAGGGAAAATTGTTGCTGATGGGTGAATTACTGAGATAACTCTTTCCTTTGGATTACTTTCAAAGTAAGTTGTAACTGCTTGAAAACATGAGTTTTGTATTGCCAGTTGAAGAAGCCCAAGAATGTTGGAAATAAAGTGCTATGGATAATTTCTATGGGAGTACAGATGATCAAAATGCTGATAGAAATGTAGAAAACAGAAGCAAGGCTCATGCAATTTTAGAAGAGAAAAACATACTCTAACAATGTTAAGACTACTCATATCCTAACAACAAATATTGTATTCTGCTAATTAAATTGAATGATGATGAATTAGAAAGTGTTGTACAATTCCTTTGGTGGAGAATATTTCATGGCCATAGAAAAATTATTGCTAACAGATTTTTTTTTTCCGCAATGATTCATGGAGGAAAAAGTAAAAAAAAAAAAAAGAAAGAAAGAAAGAAAAGAAAAAAGGAAAAAAAAGATTAAATCTATGAAGTTTGGTGGGAATAATAATGTGGACATATTTAATGTTATAAGCGGTAATATGCAGTTTGGGAAGGAAAGGAGTTTCAACCCTGTTAAGATTGAAAATGTGGCTAGTGTTGTCAAAGGGATTGTAATTTTAAAAGAGATGAGTGTTGTTAAGGAGACACTTAGGTCTTCCCAGTAGGATATAAGGAAAAGTTCCTTGAGGAAAAGATACTACTCATTGACCCTCTGAGTGCTCCATAATGTAACAACATAAATTAATTTGAAAGGAGATAGTAAAAATACCTAGGTAACTCTTTTCCCAGACATTAGAAGAAATGCACAGATCATATTGCTGCAACTATGCTCCAGTGGAGTATCTATTCAAGACATTGACAAAGCACTTTCTAAAGACAATAAAGTTGGAATAGAAAGTTCAAAAATATGAAATATTTTAAGTTTGAACCTCATATTTTATATTACTTGTGCTCTTTTATTATCAATGGCTATTCATTATGTAGCTGTTCACTTAAATAAATTTAAAATAGGTGGATGAAACATTTTAAGTTTGAACCTCATGTTTTATATTACTTTTGCTCTTTTATTATCAATGGCCATTCATTATGTAGCTGTTGACTTAAATAAATTTAAAATAGGGGGATCCAAGATGGCAGCAGCCGGCGCGGACCTATTTTGATTTTGGGGTCAACAGTCACAAGGCGGCAAGTGTTGCAGGACACTGTACAAAGGGCATGACCCCTTCTAAATCTCACCCAGCTACACAGGTACCACAGAAGATGCCTGGGCAGGATGCCCCTTCCAACTCTTGGACACGCTAGGAAGCCTCTGGACCCAGGAATCGGGATAACCCATCCCCCCAAAAGGAGAAATCCCCAGTAAGATCCAACCTAATACCCAGCCCAGGCAGCAGATTCAGAAACCACGCAGAGATAATCCCCACAATGCTGGGCACTCCCAGGTCTCACACAGAAGATCCAATTATCTGGGAAAGGTTGCGATCCTTGGAAGTGAAGTAGCTCCACTGCAAAGCACCTTCAGATCGCAGTCTATGACGTCACTGGCCAGCTTCCAAGCCTCGGGAGCAGCAAGGCTATTGGAGCTGAACTGCAGATTTACCTCCTACAGCAACCAACCCCGGGAAAACTGTGAGATATTTGAAACTGTCCTATATTGAACATTTGTACTAGTAAGGGCCCTTCCTGCGGGGAATCAGAGCTTACTTGTGCACAGCTCCACCACCTGAATTAATTAGGTCCCCACCTGGGAGGTGGGACTGAATGACTCACCTTATAGGGGTAGAGTAAGGCAACTCCTACAAAAGAGTGCCCCCTTTGGACCCAAGTCCAGAAGACAGCGAAAAAAAAAAAAAAGAAAAGAAAAGAAAAATTCCACATGGCCAGAGGCCCGATACAAAAAAAAAAAAAACAGAGAAAATGTCTCCAACAAAAGAAAGCAACGCTATTCCGTCCAGCCCGAACCACCTCACCACAACTGAAACACATGAAAACTATGACAATTCTACATTATGGAAAGTAATAAAGTCTCTTCAAGAAGAACTTAATTATGAAGGAATTCAAAGAAGCCACAATTCTACAAGACAAAACATCCAATAACATCATTAAAGAACTCAAAGCCAAGGTGACCCAGCTTGAACAGGAAAAGGATAAAGCAATGAAAGATCTCCAGACAAAAACAAGCAAACTAGAGAAGGAAATGTACAAAACGAACACTACCATTCAAGACATGAAAATAGAAATGGAAACAATAAAGAAAACACATTCAGAGTTAAAAGAGGAAATGGAGAATCAAGAGAAGAGAACAGGAACTACAGATGTGAGTATGAAAAATAGGATGCAAGAGATGGAAGACAGGATCTCAGGCATGGAAGATTCGATGGAAGAAATCAGTACAACATCCACAGAAAATGAGAAGGCTAAAAAATCTCTCACCCACAACATCCAAGAAATCAAGGACTCAATGAAAAGACGGAACCTAAGAATTATAGGCATAGAGGAAAGAGAAGACTCCCGACTCCATTGCCCAGGAAATATCTTCAACAAAATCATAGAAGAAAACTTCCCAAACCTAAAGAAAGAGGTGGCAGTAAAAATCCAAGAGGCTTACAGAACACCAAACAGATTAGATCAGAAAAGAAACTCCTCTCGCCACATAATAATAGAAACTCCAAATGTAGAGAACAAAGAAAGGATATTAAAAGCTGTAAGAGAAAAAGGCCAAGTCACATACAATGGCAGACCCATCAGAATCACACCTGACTTCTCCTCAGAAACTTTAAAAGCTAGAAGGGCCTGGACGGATGTCCTACAGGCCCTGAGAGAACAGAGGTGCCCAGCCAGATTACTATACCCAGCAAAACTCTCTATCAACATAGAAGGAGAAAACAAGGTATTCTATGAAAAAATCAAATTCAAACAATATCTCCTCACAAACCCAGCCCTACAGAAGATCCTAGAAGGAAAATTTCAACACACAGAAGATAACTACACCCAAGAAAACAGAGGAAATAGAAACTTCCACAGCAACTAAACAAAAGAGAAACACAAGACAGCCAGTTATACCAAAATAATGGGAAATAACAACCCCTGGTCACTGATATCCATCAACATCAATGGATTCAACTTGCCAATAAAAAGACACAGACTTACAGACTGGATCCGTAAACAAGACCCATCTTTTTGCTGTATACAAGAAACACATATCATTATTGAAGATAAACACTACCTTAGAGTAAAGGGCTGGGAAAAGGTCTTCCAAGCAAATGGACCCAGGAAACAAGCTGGAGTACCCACCCTAATATCAAACAAAATAGACTTCCAATTGAAGTTAATAAAAAAGACAGAAAAGGGCATTACATACTCATTAAAGGAAATATACACCAAGAGGTCATCTCAATATTGAATAGCTATGCCCCAAATACAAAGGCACCTACAGTTATAAAAGACGCTTCTAAAACTTAAATCACACATCGATGGAAACAGTTTAATAGTGGGAGACTTCAACACCCCACTCACAACAAGACAGAAGCCAAACAGAGAAATAATGAGTCTAACAGAGATCATGAAACAAATGGACCTAACAGGTATCTACAGAACGTTTAACCCAAACACAAAAGAATACACCATCTTCTCAGCGCCTCATGGAACCTTCTCCAAAATCGACCATATAGTTGGACACAAAGATAGCCTCAACAGATACAAGAAAATTGAAATAACCCCTTGTATCTTATCAGACCACGATGGAATAAAGCTGGACTTCAATAGCAAAAGAATAAACAGAAAGTCTACACTCACATGGAAATTGAATAACTCTTTACTAGAGGACCACTGGGTCAGGGAAGAAATAAAGAAGGAAATAAAAGACTTCTTAAAATCCAATGAAAATGAAGACACAACATACCCAAACCTATGGGACACAATGAAAGCTGTGCTACGAGGAAAGTTCATAGCACTAAGTGCCTTCAAAAAGAAAATTGTGACAGCTCATATTAGCGAATTAACAGCTAAACTGGGTTAATTGGAAATAAAAGAAGCGAACACTCCCAAGAGGAGCAGAAGGCAGGAGATCATCATACTTAGGGCTGAAATCAACAACTTAGAAACAAAAAGAATTATGCAAAGAATCAATGAAACCAAGAGTTGGTTCTTCGAGAAAATCAACAAAATAGACAGGCCCTTAGCCAAATTAACTAAGAGACAGAGGGAGAAAACACAAATCAACAAAATCAATAATGAAAAGGGATAAATAACAACAGACATTGAGGAAATCCAGAGAATATTTGGATCCTACTTTAAAAATCTATACTCCACCAAATTTGAAAACTTAAGTGAAATGGACAATTTTCTTGATAGATTCCACCTACCGAAGCTAAATCAAGATCAGATAAACAGATTAAACTGCCCTATAACCCCTAAGGAAATAGAAACAGTCATTAAAAATCTCCCAACCAAAAAAAGCCCAGGGCCAGATGGCTTTAGCACGGAATTCTACCGGACCTTCAAAAAGGAGATAACACCAATACTTTTCAAACTCTTTCACAAAATAGAATCTGAAAGAACATTGCCAAACTCAGTCTACGAGGCCACAATCACCCTGATTCCTAAACCACACAAAGAGCCAAAAAAGAAAGAGAACTTCAGACCATTCGCCCTCATGAACATAGATGCAAAAATACTTAATTAAATACTAGCAAAACGAAATCAAGAACACATCAAAAGTATCATACACCATGATCGAGTAGGCTTCATCCCAGGGATGCAGGGATGGTTCAACATATGAAAATCTATCAACGTCATTCACCATATAAACAAGATGAAAGAAAAAAACCACATTATAATCTCGCTAGATGCAGAAAAAGCATTTGACAAAATCCAACACCCCTTCATGCTAAAAGTTCTGGAGAGAACGCGCATACAAGGGCCGTACCTAGAAATAATAAAGGCAATATACAGCAGGCCAGTGGCCAACATCAAAATAAATGGAGAGAAACTAGAAGCATTTCCTCTAAACTCAGGGACAAGAAAAGGATGTCCACTTTCACCATATCTCTTCAATATAGTACTTGAAGTTCTTGCTAGAGCAATAAAACAACTAAAGGACATCAAGGGGATAAACATCGGAAACGAAGAAGTCAAATTATCCCTATTTGCAGATGATATGATAGTATACATAAGCGACCCCAAAAATTCCACCAGAGAACTCTTACAGCTTATAAACACCTTCAGGAAAGTGGCTGGATAAAAAATTAATTCAAAAAAATCAGAAGCCCTTCTTTATACAACAAACAAATGTTCTGAGGAAGAAATAAGGGAAACAACCCCCTTCACAATAGCCGCAAACAACATAAAATACCTGGGGGTAACTCTAACCAAGCCAGGAAAGGACCTGTACAACAAGAACTTCAAGCTCTTGAAGAAAGAAATGGAAGAGGCCTTTAGAAGATGGAAAGATATTCCATGCTCATGGATAGGTAGGATCAACATAATAAAAATGGCCATCCTACCAAAAGCAATATATAGATTCAATGCAATTCCTATCAAAGTACCCAACACAATTTTTTTATAGACTTGGAAAGAGCTAGCCTCAATTTTATATGGAAGAACAAAAAGTCCAGAATAGCTAAATCAATCCTGTACAATAAAAAAGCATCTGGAGGTATTACCATCCCAGATTTCAAGCTGTACTACAGAGCAATAGTTGTAAAAACAGCATGGTATTGGTATAGAAACAGACCAGTAGATCAATGGAATCAAATTGAAGATCCAGAAATAGACCCACACACTTATGGCCAACTAATTTTTGACAAAGAAGCCAAAACGGCACAATGGAAGAAGGACAGCATCTTCAACAAATGATGCTGGTCCAACTGGATGTCCATTTGTAAAAGAATGAAGTTAGACCCATACTTATCACCTTGTACAAAACTTAAATCCAAGTGGATCAAAGACCTTAACATAAGGCCGGTCACACTAAATCTACTAGAAGAGAAAGTGGGAGAAACCCTCGAACTAATTGGCACTGGCGACAACTTCCTGAACAGAACACCAACAGCTCAGGACTTGACATGAACAATCAATAAATGGGACCTCATGAAACTGAAAACATTCTGTAAGGCAAAAGACACTGTCATTCGAAGAAAACGGCAGCCTACAGAATGGGAGAAAATCTTCACCAACCCCATATCTGACAGAGGGATAATATCCAAAATCTACAAAGAACTCAAGAAATTAAATGCCAAGAAACCAAATAATCCAATCAAAAAATGGGGGACAGAGCTAAATAGAGAATTCACAAAGGAGGAATCCCTAATGGCTGAGAGACACTTGAAGACATGCTCAACATCCTTAATCATCAGAGAAATGCAACTCAAGATGACTCTGAGATTCCATCTCACACCTGTCAGAATGGCTAGGATCAAAAACTCAAATGACAGCACATGCTGGCGAGGGTGTGGAGAAAGGGGTACCCTACTCCATTGCTGGTGAGAATGCAGGCTTGTGCAACCACTATGGAGGTCAGTCTGGCGATATCTTAGAAAACTTGGAATAGCTCTGCCTCAGGACCCAGCCATACCACTTCTAGGTATACACCCAAATGCCTCTTCACGGAATCATAAGGAAGTTTCCTCATCTATGTTTATAGCAGCCTTATTTGTAATAGCTAGAAACTGGAAACAACCCAGATGTCCCTCAACTGAAGAATGGGTTAAAAAACTGTGGTACATCTACCCAATGGAATATTATTCAGCTATCAGGAACAATGAAATTATGCAATTTGCAGCCAAATGGATGGAACTAGAAAAGCTCATCCTGAGCGAACTAACCCAGACTCAGAAGGACACATATGGCATCTATTCACTTATAGTAGGATTTTAGCTATATAGTGGAAGGTATCAATACTACAACTAACACACCAAAGGAAACTTGGACATAGACTTCTTATTTTTAATTTTTAATTTTTATTTATTTTTTATATATTAGTTATATTTTTTCTATTTTTTAGTCTTTTCTATCTATTGTATGCTCTTTGATTTGTTTGTTTAGTAGTTCTCTCTCCCGGGCAACGAGATAATTTTCACTGATGGTACTGCTTCATAGATCCCCAATGAATGAAGAGGCTCTTGGCCCTCATACGACCTCTCAACCTACATGAGGGACTGTTATATAAGGACACCCCACCCCAGAAAAATGGGATGGAATGGTTAGGAGGTAAAGAAAAAAAATGAAATGTGATGTTTCAGCCTTTTACTATTAACTGTCATAAACTGTTTAGGATAATTATGAAATGCAAACTAATGGTTATGAAAGCCGGTCATTCTGTTAGGTACTATGACAGCCTATTATAGTTACTTGCTAAGTAATCAGAAATAAACCTGCTAATAGACAAGCAACATCTGCTTACCCTAATATAAGAAATATAAATAGGGCCTCTTCAAAAACCTCAAGAGATCTGCAGAAAATGGCATTCAAAGATGTTTTTGTAACTTTAGATTTTTTTATATCAAGACATATCAACTCATGACAGCACCCCCTATTCTCCTCCAAGTAGAAGATGAGCATCGAAGAATCTCCAGTGAGAGATGATTGAATTAGTCGCAAGCCTATCTCTTGGTAGGAAAAGCCCCTTGCTCCAACTGTAGACAGAATGCTGCCCAAAAAGGACAAAACCTGGAAGCAGATAAGTCGAGAGCCTAGCTCTGCCAAGACAGGGTAGGTAAGTCCTTCATAACCCCTGCTCTACAATCAATGTCTGTCAGAGAAACGGGGCCAAATGACTGAAGAGCGATGCTGTAATGTATGGAGAGAAAATGGGAACTGTCCAGGCACCCACTGGTATGTCATTTCTTAGTTTGTGAAGCTGAAGACCCTGTACTTCCTATAAAATCAGATATATTTATCCCTCTCAGGTCTCTGAGGTGATTGAAGAACAGATAGATATAGTCTCATAATTAAATTTTGAGTTGTTTAGGAGTCAAGAGAGTGTTATTCATCTAAGAAGATACTTATAAAATTGTTTTGCAATTAGTATGAATGTTGAGTCCGATATAGAACTTTAAACTCATGGAGATGCTTAGATAGTAGAATGTTAAAGTCAGGTACCAAATACATATGGACTGGTCATTGTGAATGTACTTTAACCCATATAACCCTCCTAACTGTGGCCTAATTACCTCTGTTGTATTGTATTGTATTTATTATTATAAGAGAAAGAGCCATTTGTTGGACTGAAAGGGAAAACTGTAGGGGGAAATAAGATATACCTTAAACTAAAAAAAAAAAAGGGAAGAGGATGGGGGGTTGAGGGTGGGAGGGTGGGACTGGAGGGGGAATAGGGAGGGGGCTGCGATTGTGATGTAACTTGAAGAAATAAAAAATAAAGGTAAAATATATTTAAAATATATTATATAGCTTCTTTAGCTCCATATTGTTACTGTTTCAATGTATGCATTCCCTTCTCTGAAAAGATCTAGAGATTGATCTCTTAAACAAAGGCTGCTTAACTAGAAATTGCATGCTCTAAAATAAAAAAAAAAATAGAAAAAGCTTCACAATCAGTTTACAAATTTCAAAAAGAAAAACATGTATAAGCTAGTGAAAATGTCTCCAGTCGATCATAGCTCCTAAATTACTAAAGTAAATATTTTTTAAATGACTATCACTGCACATGAATCTATTCATGTTTGATTTGCACACCTAGACTAGAAGACTCATTTGTGTCAGTTCAGTCAAGGAATGCTGTGAGCCTAATACACCAACCAATGCATTTTATTAAAAGTCAAAATAGCCATAATTTGAAATTCTGCCTAGGATACAGGAAATACTGTCCATCAACTAATGGATGGATAAGCAGGTGTGGTGGTGATATTCAGAATCTAGACCAAAAAATGGGAGGTGGGGGCAGAATGAACATTACCCAGTGGATAGTAAAACTGTAATTATTGTACTAGGCTTTGGTTGCAGGAATTGAAAGAGGGTGGTAAACCTAGGTAGTCAAGTTTGAGGCACATTATGTATTTGTATGGTCTGAGTCCAGGTGTAAAAAACTAAACAAAACACTTAGACATTGATCAAAGTAGAGAAATATCACTTTAGTTGTATGCAATCTAATACTTGGTGGCAAAGAACACTGTCTACATAAACACATAACTTCTGGTTTTAAATGAATCCAAAAGAGTTAATGAGTAAAGTAAAATGAAAACTTAAGAGTAAAAATAAAGGAACTATAACTTGTTAAGACATAATTCAGGAAGACTTTTCTGTAACAAATCAAAAAGCAACTATTTTAACCTTGAAAATAATACCATTATAATTACTTTACTTTCATTTAAATGTCAAAGAAACTCTACGTGCTAACAAGTGATATATAATATGTTAAAAATAAGTGTTGGACTGACTTTCATTGGTTAATTATGATGTTGGCGGAGAATATTTAATTATTTCAGGTGAAGAGAGAAATAAATTTAAGATAAGCAAGGCAAAATCTAGGCCAGATATTCTGCCCATTTTAAGGAAGAAATTGGACTTACTACCAGAGTAAGCCATTTCTACTTCTAATCATCTCTTTCCTCATTTAGCTAAGGAATAGTCTCAAGGCAGGCATAGTAAAACTTTCTAGTTGATTACAGTTGTTCACTTATACAATATTTAGAGAAATATGACCAAGTCCAGATCACAATATCTAAGAAAATTTTTGAACCAACAAAAAAACATAATGGCAAGATCTACTGATATTTAAACTCCCTGCTGCATGTACCTGTTTTTCTCCATTACTTTTATGACTGTAGTTGAGGGAAATCCTTTCTCAAAGATATTGTATATAAAATTGTCTATAAATTCAAGATGACTGTGTAAGTAGGAAAATGTTCTCAGAAAATTAAAGCTACTTCTTATTTTTGAAGCTTTGAGTAATGCAGGGCAGAAGACATAGGTCAGTTAAGGACACATAGATGCTGGGAATTCTCAGAGAGCCTAAACTCTTTTCTGAATACTTTATTTTGCTGAAATCATGTGATGACCTTTACACTGCAAAATATAGATCATATGACAGAAGTGTACTGTCCCTGGAAATGTAGGAAATTCCAACTTGTGTAACACAAACTGATAGAAAAGAAAAACCCTAAACTTCCAAGAAGAAAATATATTAATGTTACTAAGGCTAAGAAATACTGACAATGTGTACTTTTTATTTTCCGAACATTATTCAGACTGTAAAACAAGTCTATGCTATTCTATTATCTCAATTACTTTCTATTAAGGGTTAGGACCTTTGAATGAACTAGTCCTACAACACTAAGAATCCACCCTCTTCTTTAAATGAGACTGGTGTTTGTGGGAGAAAGCACTGAAGGATTCTAACTACAATGTTCAATAAAGTTGTTGTATTTTTACTTTTTAAAAAGTGTATTTAACACAGGAAAATAACTCCAAATAATGGCATACAGGGTCTTTTCGTTTTTCTCTTGAAGTAATTTCCATATCAAATTTGCTCTGTTCATAAGTTAAAAGATTTTCTTCCCAGATCTCAGTCCAGGAAATTTCCAACAGTGTTAGATCAAGCCTGCATCCACACAACCTCTGATACTATCATTGTTATGTCAAATTGAAGTCTTAGACAACAGAATTAGTGTTACCAACTTCACAGTTCCCAATACATTTACTGACTTCGTCCACTATTAAAAAATCCCAACTCCACTAAATATGTGTGTGTGTGTGTGTTTGAGAGAGAGAGATGTATGCATGTATGTATCTTGGTGGGGGGTGTGGGGGTATATTTGGAGAGAGAGAGAGAAAAGATACAATTCCAATTTAGTAGATTATTTGTTCTACAACTTCTAACACACAATTTTTATTATTTTACATAACTATATTAGGAATTCTTATGCTGTACATAATGAATTACTGCAAGAGCAACCAAAGATTCAGTTAATAAAGCTGTACCTAGACATGTAATTGTAACTTCTCAAAGTATCTCCACAAAAATATTCTAGAACATAATGATTAATATTATTGAATCACACTTTGTTGGTGACAAAAAGAAGAACAGAGAGAGTATACTGTTTAGTGAAAAGTGGTTAGTTAAAGAGAAAAGTACTTTCAATATGCTGTTGACTAAGAAAATACTGGGGTATCTTCAGAAATATATAAAGATTGGCAATAAACCTTTCCTTAGACTGAAGCTTGGTGATCTGGCACCACTGTCAGTCAGCAAGGGCATGGGCCTCAGAAACCCCTCATTGTTTTGTTTCCTTTTTTATGCTTTTGTCACTATCTTAGGGCTTTCTTGCTGTGAAGAGACACCATGACCACAGCAACTCTTAACAAAACACTGAATTGGGGCTGGCGTATAGTTCAGAGGTTTAATCCATTATCAGGACTGTGTCTAGCAAAGAAGGAAAACAAACATAAATTCTCCATGTTCATATCATCCTAATGTGCTTCAACGTTTGGATAGTATATATAATCTCATTCACTGTTTGATGTATGATGCAAGTGTTATATTATGTCAATCATATCATTTCACTAAATTCATATAACAACTCTGTGGTTATATATGATGCTACTATTCTCTCTTTTTTATGCAAATAACCATAATCTTGTGGAAATTATTGGAATTAATCAATATTATGCATAACTAACTAATTTAGTATATTTCAACTTTGGTCTCTTTATTCATAAAGTGTTTCTCTAAACCAGTGTAATTCATGGTTGGTGGTTTAAAATATAAAGTTGTCCTGATTTCCAATAGGAAATAAGAAGTCCTTGAATATTAATAAACCCTGAAACATAGTGGATACATGGAACCTGCAAAATGTATTGACGATGAGTTAAATTCCTCAAATATAGGACAGAATTTAAAATTGGTACCAATGATTTACTAACATGCAAACATGACCAAAATATCTCCCACATGATACCTGGAATTTTGAATATTATCAAATTATAGAAATTACTCCATGATTAGGTTAAACTATAAAACAATTAATATTAAGATTGGAAAATAATGTGTGTGACTAACACAATCACATAAACTTCTCAGAAGTATCACTTTAAAAACAATAACTGACTAGTTGAAGAAGAAGATATCAGAATTGTACATATTGTTGCTGGTTTTATACTTCTGTTGTGGGACTACCTTTTGTAAGGAATGAAGGTAAGCTTTTGTAAACTGAGATTGGCACTCAGTTGACAACTAGTAAGGCAGCAAGGCTCACAGTTTACAAGTACACACAATTGAATCTGGTGTGCAAGAATGAACTCGGGAGATAATGTTCTGATATGCCCTCAGGATAAGAAATTCCATAGCCGCCACTTCCATTTAAGCCTTGTAAGACCCTAAACTATGACCATCAGTTATATGATACCACACTTCTAATCTATATAATTATGAGAAAAATAAAATATTGTATTATTTACTAAATATGGAATGACTTATTATGTAGCAGTAGAAAATTTGTGTGTTGGTGTTTGTTAGGTATCTGTACTGCACATGTTCTTTATTTTATTATGAGAATAGTAAATATATTTTTCTGAAAGTTGAGTAATCTAGTTTTTTAAAACTTTTTGTCAGTTAAGTGGTCTCAGAAGGCTCATTCTTCCATTTACTATAATAGAAATTAATAAATATACACAAGTATATCCACACTGCTCCTACCATTTCCTCAAGATCAAAAGAGCAGTCATGGGAATCTAACCACAATATTGTCTGCTGCTTCAGCTAACAGATTAGGAAAAGTTTTTAATAAGTTTTGCCAATGGTTGCTTTCCAGCACTAAGCAAAATCTCCAAGTTTAAACAAATTCACAAAAAATTAAATCCAATAAAGTTAATATTTAACAAAATATGGGAAAATGTTCAGATGGGCAGAGAATTTTGCAGATGTTTCACAAATAATGCATTAGTTTAAGCAAAAATCCATTGGGTTTTGTTGTGATCTTTAAACAAGTAAACCAATAAACCATGGCTACATTTTGAATTCTTTTTTATTTTAACATTTATTTATTATTTCAAGTTACATCTCCATCACAGTCCCCTCCTTCCACCCCTCCTGGTCCCACCCTCTTGCCCTCTATCCCTTCTCCCACCCATCCCACTCCTCTGGTGTGGGGTGCCTCTATCTATCAGCCCCCCTCAGTTCATCAGTCACATGATGGCTAAGAGCTTCCTCTTGCACTTGGGGCCTACATGGCAGCCACACTAGGGCATACTGTCCCACTAACAGGTAACAAAGTCTATGTTCCTGTTCCTATTGGTGGTTTGGTTGTAAGACAGTTATCCTGCACTATATGGCTAAAATCAAATTATAAGTGAATACATGCCAAGTGCATCTTCTAGTTCCATCTATTTGGTTGCAAATAATTCTTATAAGTAAATTGTTCTTATATGGTTTTGAATAGTACGATTGTTAGAAAACTTAGGGTGGATGACAATTCATATCCAGAAATTTAATACTACAATGTGTTAGTCATCTCAAAAACTTGGTAAAGAGGATTAATCACATTATCCCACTCATTTCTACAGTAATTGTACTTGCAACTGAAATTATAATGGATTATACACTGTTGATGCTTATTGCTATAAAGGCTTATTGTTATTTTGAATTGCTGATAAATACATTTATAATAAAGTAAGTCTAAGAAATATTTTCAAGTCTATTGAGGAGAGTATGTTGCCCACAAAGATTCAAAGTTGGTAAAAGTGTATCAAATTTCTATACTCATAAAATGACATTGAGTATACCTACTCATGTATTCACTAGTATGAGGTCTTTGAAACTGTAGTATTATACAAGGCAAATCTGTACCACAATATTCTTCAGCTACTAATAGCCTACTATTCATTCCGCAGATAGGAACACAGATAGTCAACTCCATATCTGGGTCATCAAATTAAAGACTTGAATAACAACTGCACTACAAGCTATTTCTTGAGGCACTCCACAGAATTTGAAGTACTTCAAAGCAGACCCTATACAGTGGTTTAGCAATCTAATTAAGCCCTTAAATTTGAAAGTTGAGCCCTCGATGTTATCACTTACTAAGCAGATGGCTGATTACAAGATAGGAGTGGAAGGAGGTGGTAATGAGAATTTTAAAATTCTCAGTAGCTCATCCTGAGTGAGCTAATCCACACTCAGAAAGCATCTACTCACTTATAATTGGATTTTAGCCATATAGTACAGGATAATTATCCTACAACCAACACACCAAAAAGGTCAGGAACATTGACTTTGATTCCTATTAAGGGGACAATTAACCCTGGGAATGCCACCATGCTGGTCCCCAGTGCAAGAGGAAGCTCTTAGCCCACATATGACTATTGAGCTGAGAGGGACTGATATGTAGTGACACTTCACATTGGAGGAGTGGGAAGGATGGGAGAGGGAGGAGAGGGTGGGAGGGTGGAACTGGGATGGGTGGCATGAGTGCACTGTGATGGAGATGTAACTTGAAGCAGTAAATAAACAAAAACAAACAAACAAAAAAAAGATGTTACTTGATAATTCATACGAATAGAGGAAACTAGAAGATATGAGGTAATAGCCTGAACTATAATGTAATGGTGATCTTTGTAAGTCTTTCCTCTCTAAACTAGGTCACTATGATTAAAGATACTTTGAGAAACATCATAGTTATCTAATCAAAGCATAGATGAGAATATCTGAGGTCATCAACTAGCTATGATGAATTAATGTTCAATGTATATTCTAGAGAACAACTAAATCATTATTTCTAGGCTAAGGATATTTCACAGTACATAGAAGAAATCCCACACATACGTGTGTGTATGTGTGTGTATACACACACACATGTATACACACACATGCATACACATACATATTGTCCTGGAACATCTTATGTAGATCAGGCTAGCTTGAAATCCGGTCTCTGTTTCCCAAATGTTGTGATTAAAGGTATCTGGCTCTTTTATACTTTTTAAATTTAGATTTTAGACAAGAGTACAAACCAATTGGTTTTATCATGATATCTTCCTACACACTTGTCATTATACTTTGTTCTAATTTGTTCCCTACCCCAATTTCCTCCTTCCTTCCTTTCCCCACTCAGCCAGTTCTGTTTCTTCCTCCAGTTAGTCTCCCTTTATGATTTTCTATTATATATTCCACTGCCTCCTCTATTTCCACCTCTCTTAAGATAGCTTTGTCCCCTCTATCGATCCTTTATTTGAACTTTGTGATCTTAAATGCACATATGTAAATACACATATCTGTATACATTTACATTTTAGTCTACATTTGAAAGTAAAAAATGTGGTTTTTCTCTGAATCTGACTTATTTTGTATAACCATGTTTTCCAGTTGTATTCATTTTCCTAGAAATGCCATGATATTCCTGTTCTTCACAACTGTACAAACTTCCTTTGCACAATTTCTTTATGTAGCCATTAGTTGATAAATATCTACTCTAGTTTCACTTTTTAATTATTTTGAGTACTACATCTACAAATAAGGCTATGCAAATTTTCTGAGATGGTATGTTATTTTAGTGTCCTTTGGGAACACATTCAACTGATATAGCCTGGTCATGAGGAAGTTTTTGAGAAAACCCACACTGATGTTCATAATGGCTATACAAGTTTACATTTTCACCAAGAATGAAAAAGGACTCCTTGTTTTCAAATACCTTCATTGACATTTTTCCTTGATAACCATTTTGATAAGACTGAGATGGACTCTCAAATCAGTTATTTTCTCTCTATCTCTTTGGAGTAAATATTGCCTCCAAGGCTTGATTGGAGAATTGAAATTTGAGGAAAAACTGGCCTAATTAGTTTCAAACAAACTCCTTAAAAGTTAAGATGTACTTTGTTTACATTTTTTCCTGTTTTTAGTAGTGACTTGTAATTCAGTAGATGTAGGGCCTCCAGTATTGTGAAAAAGGTGAAAAATAAGCTTTTATGTTTAATGCCACCGAATAATTGGGTTTGCTTCTGTGCTTATCCAGGAATTGTAGGTACCATATCCCCCACTTCTGAGCAACAGAAGAATGATAAGCTAATTTAAATCAAACGCCAGTTTTATTTGAAAAAGATGTGGTCATAGTATCCATATCTTTCCTTATTTTTTTTTTTGAGACAGGGGTTCTATGTGTACCACTGGCTGTCCTGGAAATTGCTTTGTAATTCAGGCTGGCCTTAAACTCAGTGATCTACATGCCTCTGCCTCCCAAGTGCTTAAATTAAGGCATATGCCACTATGCCTGACATCTTTCCCTATTTGTTCAAATAAAATTTAGCACAACTTGAGCCAAAGAAAGCTTTTATATTAGGATACAAAAGTTGTTGTATACATTTTCTTAAATGAATTAGTACTTATTGTTTCAACTTTCTTGTATGATCTGCATTAGAGAATTTGAAATAAAATAAAAAATAAAATGTACAGGAAATTAAAAATTCACCTGGAGCATTGTCAGAGTACAAAAGACATGCAAATAACTGTTTTGGTTGTGTCCAACAGATATTAATTTTTTGGCAATTGGCATTATTGAGTAGACAAAAGAATTTCTTCCTTGAATAATCAACAATATCTTTGCATAGTAACATCATTAGCATAATCCATTGTCTTAAGTTTTGACCTCATTTAGTGTATTGAATGTAGCTGTGACAAGGTCTTAGAAAGTGCTTATATATATTACACATGTTTCATTATTGTTTGTTATAATTTTAGAAACATTTTCCTCTTATAAATGAAGAATGATTGCTTGAAAATGAAGTGTAACCTGCATTTTCATAGCCTAACAATCGCTTCAAGAAGTATTACATTGGTATTCATTAAAATGTGTTACAGAATATTCCACAGTAAGTTTGCCAAATGAAAATATCTATTGTTTGTTTATTGTTTCTTCAAGCAATATCCTCCTGAGTGGTGCCTTGTGTGTATTATAAGAGCTCCAGAGATAAAGTATGATTCTTTATCTAAAAATACTGCCTTAGACTGTATATTGAATATTAAAACTCTCCATAGGTTTGTGATGCTCTTGGAAATTCTCACATTGTTAAACTTAAATTTGAAATCAAGTCACTGAATTGTCCCTTTATGTAGCCAATATAGTTCACTAACTTAAAAGAAACTGTTAAGAACATAAGTAACATAGCAAATTTAATCATTATTAAGTGATTGTTTATCAATATTGATAATAATGCTCATAAAATATATAATAGTTGACAATGTAAAACTCATTGCTGTTCTTCAATGATTTTTACTAAGTTGGTCACAAACATATATTTCTAGTACTGAGTAACAGTAGAATTTTTGTGAACTCCTTTACATTGCATCATACTATAAGGAAATCTAACCAGTAACATATGGATCCAATCAGATAAGAGGTTGTTTTCAGGTAAGTGGTATAGGAAGTAAGAATAAAATTAACAAGTATATTCTCATTCATATTCTGTAGAGCATGTCATATGAGTTAGTAAGTTTTTAGCTAAGTCAGGCAGTGATGGTGCATGCCTTTAATCCAGCTCTCCAGGGGCAGAGGCAAGCAGATCTCTGAGTGAGTTCAGGACAGCCAAGACTACATAGAGAAACTCTGCCCCACTCCCAAAAACCAACCAAACAAACAAAACAAGTATAAAGATTAAATATGACTATGACACATTGTTACTGTGTGTGAA
Source organism: Lophiomys imhausi (assembly GCA_907164525.1). NCBI lineage: Eukaryota > Metazoa > Chordata > Mammalia > Rodentia > Muridae > Lophiomys > Lophiomys imhausi. The sequence goes on along the minus strand of CAJQZJ010035532.1, from coordinate 1,106,801 downwards.
CCCCTTGCTATTGCTTGCTTTTCACAACTTTATATTTATAGTATTGAGGGGAACAAAAACCAGGTAACATCCCTTTGAGGTACTAGCTACTATAATAAACCTGAAAGAGTTGTGAGAACTGTGGTCAAGTTTCCCTTGATCAGTCTTACACACAGTGTACCCCAGAGTGCACTCTGATTAATGGAGGTACCCTTCTTTCCCCTACAGAAGAGTTTTCTACATGAAAAATAGATTCCTCATGCATATGAATATTCCTGGCTAAGAGAGGGAAATATATATATATATGATTGAATAACTCAATGAATACATATATATAAATATATATGTAATTTCCAAAAGGAGGATATCCCTTTATGAACTATCAAGCAAGCTGGATAGATTAGAATCTGCTATGAATTATATCAATGCTGTGACTGAATTCATTAATTTTTAACCTCACAAAAATTGTGAATATACTGAGGCAGGCAACACTTTCTTTCATGAAACTACATTTTTACTGAGTCATTTCAGAAAAAAAGCAGAAATAAGGAATTTGAAGCAGAAGAGACAAATAGAGAACAAATCCCAGGAATTAACATGTTGAAGTGGTAAGAACAGAAGTCTTGAGATATACTCTAAAAGTAAAACTGTTTCTAGTATGCTATCTTCTTTCTATTTTAACTCCATGTTGTGTAGAGTTAGGGAAGGCAGATTTTTTTTTTTTTTTTTTTTTTGCTAAGAGTTTATAGCCAGCAGGAGGGGCAAGTCCCTGCAGGTGCCACTATCTACTGTTTAAGGTAAGGGCAAAGGCAGCTAGCCTTTTAGGTGGTACTTACATCAGTCTTTAAAAGATCTTTGATTCTTCGGTGGCTCCTTTGAAGACAGTAGAGATGCTGCAGGCAAAATGTCATCTGGTAGAAGAGCCTGAACTTCAGCACATTTGAAACAAACAGATAAGTCATCTAACTGAATAACTCAACTAACAATTGAATCAATGGAAAAATCATGGTATATTTGTATTTGTGATATAATGTTGATGTTCTTGTTAATATTAATGTTATTTGTTGATGATTAGAACATCATATTTATATGGATAAGAAAGGCACTGAAATTGTCAGAACATGTTCATTTCACACCCTTGGTAGACAAATATAGATCCTTTTGAATTTTATTCAGTTGACATTCAAATGCCTACATCTCTACCATGAAAGTGAATGAGCAAAAGTCATTTTAAAAACTATTCTGACTCTATAAAGTCCTTTAGTGTATATTAAACCTTGCTCTCCTTAGTCATAGTGGGGTTTTAGGCTCACACACTGACATAGTTATTGTCTTTGCTAAATAACAGATAAAAGCAAGAGGAGATCAATTATTGCCATTAGGTAAATGCATCAGAAAAAAACTCTATAATCTTAAAATCTCTATTTTCAAGTTTAAAGAGTAAAATGAGGGGAAGATTCAGGTAGTTTGAATCTACTGTTTAATCTGTATTACATAACAATTAAATAGAATTTAAAAAGCAAGAATTCTATAGGATTGTAAGATATTTCTGTTATGAAAGTTCAAATTAACCTGTTCATCAGATAATAGTCAATGCTATCATAGCTACAATAATGAATATGATGCTATTTTATAATGAAGTGTATAATGCTGGAAAATAAATGGAAATGCATCACAGAATAGAAGTAAAGGTCATCCATTAGCCCAATTTGGATGAAGCAAAAACAAAGAAGAAGGAGAAAGTAACTGATAATAAACAGAAAAAAGGAACAACTCTGTATCTCTTTGTGGTTTGTTTTGCTAAATAAATGGTTTCTGAAATAGATAAGGAATCCAGGAAGCACAGCATATAAGGATTATTATAAAAATTAACAACTATTTACTGAGTAATTGTTACATTCCAGGCCTCCTGTTCAATTATACTATGAGCATTATGTTAAGTTGTTTCTTTCCCAGTATAAAGATAAGGGATGACATACTTAAGGAGGTCTGATCACACACAGATTATTCAGGGAAGTAGTAGGGACAGTATTTAAAACAAGTTTCTGAAAATACTTTCTACGTTTCTAAGCTTTGGGAAGGAATTCTAACAACTGCATCATATTTTTCAGTTTCCCAAAGCAAAAAGAATGACCTCTAACCCTATATGGTATTTACATAACCCAAGAAGATGCCTTTTGCCACCCCAGTAGGTACACTTTCAAGATCATTTCTTAAGCTGGGGGAATACTAATTTCTGTGTGAAAATTCTAGCTGAATGGATTTTTAATATGGTAATTACATTTTTTCAAAGTTAACTCTCTGGTAAGAAAGCGGCTTTCATATTTTATATATTCCCATGAGTGCTTGGAAAGGAGAAAGGGTCAGCAAAGGCCATATTCTCATGAACCACACGGCAATTCCCACTGGCAACAAAGCACTAAAATTTGTCACAATGTTCTGTGACATAGGGGCTATACTATTTTGGAATGCTCTGATTGTCAAGGAAATGGAACACTGAATTAAAAGGGCAAGTGTGTCTTTCAGCGAGTCTAAAAGGGGGATTGTTGCCCTAATATGAAGGAACAAATCTCAATCCAAAAATATTTAAAGAGTAAAAACCATGATTGCCTTCTATCACCAAATTCTACTACCCTAAAAAAGACCTTCAATTGTTTGATTATTCTTATTGCCATCAGCATCATAATTTAATTTTTGTTTAATGTAACATAAATGTTTTGTTTTTATAATATAAACATAACATCACAACATAAACCTAACAATCCCTACCCTATATTAAGCTGTATATGTATTATAACACAGTTAATATTACCTATGTGCTATATGGAAACTATTTAAGCTTTTAACCAATTAACTTTTAAGAGAACAATGTGTTTCACAGATTGAATTTCTTTGTTCCAAAAAGTAGTAAATTAATTTCTAGGGTTCAAAACCAAAATCTAGAGTCCAACTGCAGACTCTTCCTTTTTAAAAATCACTATATCGCATGTCTCAAAAGTGAAACAGCAGAAAATTCTCATTACCACTAACCTGCAGGTTTGGAAATTTTCAATATTAAAATAAAGCTCATAATTAAGTAGTTACACTAGTTTATATGTCAATAGGATATGATAGCCAGTTACATTATCTGTACTGAAAAGGGTCCATTGTAGACTCATTGACAATACACCATGTGCATACAAAATTAATCTCTCAAAAGAACTATCAGTTTAGTCTAATTGCTTCATGTTCAAGTGGTCACTCCAGTTCCCTGTTGTCTGAGATAAAGACTCCATCTTCACTAAGATCAACAGTTAATAAATGGGACCTCATGAAACTGAAAAGCTTCTGCAAGGCAAACAACACCACCAAAAGGACAAAACAGTAGCCTAATGATTGAGAAAGGATCTTCACCAACACTACATATGACAGAGGACTGATATCCAAAATACATAAAGAACTCAAGAAATTAAATAGCAACAGACCAAACAACCCAATTAAAAAATGGTGTACCTTGCTAAACAGAGAATTCTCAACAGAGGAATCTTTAATGGAAAAGAAACACTTAAAGAATTGTTCAACATTTTTAGTCATCAGGAAAGTGCAAATCAAAATGACTCTGAGATTCCATTTTACACCCATCAGAATGGCTAACATCAAACACTTAAGGTACAGATCATACTGGCAAAGATGTGGAGCAAGGGGAGCAAACTTGTACAACCACTTTGGAAATCAGTTTGGTGGTTTACCTCAATCCCCAACTATACTACTCCTTGTCATATAACCAAAAGATACTCCACTGTACCACAAGGACATTTGCTTAACTGTGTTCATAGCAGTTTTATTCATAATAGCTAGAAACTGGAAACAACCTAGATGCCCTTCAACTGAAGAATGATAAAGAAAATATGGTACATTTATACAGTGAAATATTACTCCACTATTAAAAACAAGAGCAATTGTGAAAATTGCAGGTAAATGAATGGAACTAGAAAACATCATCCTGCATGAGGTAACCCAGACCCAGAAAGAAAAACATGGTATGTAGTCACTTATATGTGGATATTATAAAGTACAGGATAACCAGGCTACAATCCACAGACTCAAAGAGGATAAGTAGCAAGTAGGGCCCAAGAGAGGATGCTTGGATCACACAGAGAAGGGGAAATAAAATAGACAATCTGTCCTGGATGGAGGGAAGGAACTGAGTGGGAGAAGGGGTGAGAAGGGGAACAGGAGGAATCAAGTGTGGTGAAGATGGTGGGAGAGAGAATTGCAATCAGTTGAAGGGGTATGTCTGGGACAAGCTAGAAACCAAGGAAACTCCCAGGAATCTATGAGTGTGACCCTAGCTAAGTCTCCTAGCAGTAGGGAATATGCAGCATTAAACAATTACCTCATGTAACCAGGCAAGTCTTCAAATGGAGGGATAGGGATAGGAACCCACAAGAGGAAGAAGAAAGTAAGGGAATGGCTAACCAACAACTAGCCCAACATGAGTCTCATGCCATGAGAGAGGGCCCACTCCTGACAATATTAATAATATTCTGCTACACTTATAGATAGGAGTCTGGAATAGCTGTCATCTAAGTGTTATATCAATGAGAAACTGATGCAAACAGATGGAGAGACCCACAGCCAAACATAAGGCAAAGTTCCAGGCATCTTTTGGAAGAATGGGTTGGGGGGATGATTGGAAGAGTCATAGAGGTCAAAGATACCACAAGAAAGCCTGAAGAATCAACTAATATGGGGCCAGAAGGGCTCACTGAGACTGATCCACTAACCAGAGAACATGCATGAGAAGGACTTAGGTCCCCTACACATATGTAACAGATATACAGCTTGGTCCTCATATGGGACTTCTAACAGCAGGAGCAGAGTCTCTGACTCTGTTGCCTGCTTTTGGATCCCTTTCCCCTAAGTGGATGGCCTTGTCTATACCAAATAGAAAAAGATGCACCCAGTTCTTGTACAACTTGATATGCCAAGGAGGGTTGATAGCTATGCGAGGCCTCCCCTTCTCTGAGGAGAAAGGGAAGGGAGTATAGGGGGAGGGAGGTGAGAGGGAGGGACTGGAAGGAGAGGAGCAAGAGGAAGCTCCAATAGGGATGTAAAGTAAATAAATAAATTATTTAATAAAAACAGAGAACTACAAATGAGAGGGGAAGAGCTGCTACAGCTAGAACCTTAATTCAAAATGTCATATATACATATTTTATGAGGGACTGTTTGTTGTATATAAATCAAATAAATCAATCATATGACCTGTGATGTAAACCCAAATCATACGTAATTCTATGACTCTAATTTGAAATTATGACATTGATCCTTGAAATATATTCAATTCCTACTATGATCTAGGTGTTATGTGCTTCTGAACAAATTATTTTGTTTAGTCTGTGTTTTATAAAATGGAAAAATATAACAAGTATATGTTTATTGTTTCAAAAAAGAAAACTTAGACTGAGAAAATTAGTTTTCTAGACATCCTAGTAAGAAAAATGGGAGTAGAGAAGCAAACAAGATCTATGGTTTTTTGCGTACTGAGTGCCAGGAATTGATCTAGTCAATGCACGTACATTGTCACATTTACATCTGATAGGTGTTCAGAGGAGGAATATGAATAATGTATCCCAATGGATAGGGATAGTAGCTGCTGTCTGTTTACTTGTTGAAAGAGCTTTATGGTCAGATGAAATTGTGAAATAAGCAAATTCTACTCTGAGACTTTCTCATTCTCTTTGGTCAGACTGAGCCAATGAATACTGACAGCTCCTGAAGCAGCAAATAGAATCTCAGACCATGCTTAGGAATCAGCAATGTGGTATACATGACACCACAGCTTTGTGTTTCATAGACTATGTTTTTGAGCCAAGTAGACACATAGCTCAGAAAGACACTGACTGATGGTCAGATAATGTTTCCCAAAATATAACTACATACAGTAAAGAAAGGCTAGAACACATCTATCCAATAATGCAGATTTTAGTCCTATCCCAAGAGGCAAGGGTTGGAAACTGTTTCTATAAAATATTAATAGTTTTGTACATTTATGACCTAATACCAAAAATATCTTTCCTCTCTCTTTTTAATTTTTTTTGAGGGAACAGTTAAAATTATTCACCTAAAGTTGCAAAGCAAGGGATTGAACAAGCCCCAGGGACCATCATTTTTCAGACATGCTTTTTATTAAATTTGGATAACTTGTTAAAAATGAGTTTACATTTTTCTTTTTGCACTGCACAACTGTTTTTTCCCTACATTTTTATACTGAGTTTAAGAAAGCATTGAAAAACTTGTGGTCAGTTACTTTAAAAGAGATCTGTTTCTGGTCATTGAGAAAACTAGATGTTCATATGTTCACATGCTTTGGTGGTGATTGTTTGCTATTTTTGTGGCAATAAAAGGTTGAAATCGTTTTTGTTTTTGTTTTTTTCCCCATGAAGTAACCCTGCAGAATTCTGACAAAAGAGAGATTCCTAAAATATAGAATCTGAAACTGCTGCTCAGGGATATATAAAGTACTTTGAATGCCACAGTGTTTTGAACAAAAGCTAAAATGAAACAAAACTATGACATTCATATTGCTGTTTCAATTCTTTAGATTATTTTAAATTGTGAGTGAGTGCTTGTGTGAGTGAGTGTGTGTGTGTGTGTGTGTGTGTGTGTGTGTCTGTGTGTATGATCACATGAGTGCAGATATTTATTGAGGCAAGAGTTAAAGACATCCACTGAAGTGAGATTTACTGGTGGCTATGAGCTGCCTAATATGGATCCTGAATCTCAACTCAGCCTCTCTGAAAGATCAGCAAATATTTTTAGCCACCGAACCATGTCTCCAGCTCCCTTTTTCTTCCTTCACATCATCATCTGAAGATCAACTCAGAAGACTGAGTTTGGATTCCCCAAACCTCTTTCTATTTTCCCATGTATACATGTAATACTTCTATTCTTACCTTCGGTTTCTCATACCCATTCCTTGTCACTAATTGGTAGATAATCTCCTCTAAAGATTGCAACTCACAGCATCATCATTAGAATGACATTATATATATATAACATATAGAGAGAAATATATATGTATATAGTTATTACATAGTATACATATATAGAAAGACATATATATGTATATATAGTCATTATATAGCATATATATAATATGCATGCCACAAAACTCTGATATGCATGCCACAAATGCTATTGTGTGCTATATTCTATATATTAATATCTTTCAATTTTTTGCCCTTGACTATAGATAATTTAACTTTGTTCTATGTTCATCTTGAACTTCTGTTAACAAGTTGTTATTTTTTAATTGTTAGTGATTGTCAGTGTCATTGAAAATGAATATTTTCTTGTTAGTTTATCACTTGACATGTATTTAATTTCTATTCTTAATTAATGGTCATTAATACATTTTCATCTTACCTCTGAATTTTTGCCACATAAATTATTAAGGTCCTCTCAAGATATATACCAAAATAGGAAGCTAAAGAATATATTACATGAGAATAAATATTAAACTATTTATTAAAAGTTGAATATCTGATTGAACATCAACATCGAAGGTTTGCTATTAACTTGGTTATTCAAAGGCACTAATGATAAGATCATACTAGCAAATATATTTGTCCTTCATACTTTCTGAATAATAAGTAAACCCCTGATTTAAATTTTACATGTCCTGTTTTTAGGAAAGAATACTATCACCAGCAGTACTTATTTTTTTGTAATTTGTACTGACACAATGGTTATTTCTAAAGGAACTATGGATAAAGTATGACTTGAGATGCCAACACTTATAGTCTATGAAGTTGACATGTTCATTATGTAAAATTTAGTGCAAAGCATATTTCTCTGTTGCATTAAATAAGCAGGTGTACAAAAGATCACATTTTCATGGAAATGATCGAAGTGATATTTTCACCCTGAATGAAGCAGAAATGAGGCATTGACCAATTTCATTATAACCACTGAATCACTTCTTCATAGACTGGAAATAACTTTCAAATCTATGTGCTTGTAACTTTTGAAACAGTGTGTGCTATATGTGAGTGTGTGTTTATTTTTCATTATTATGTTGAAGAGAAAATATTACGTAATTCTTGTAACTGCCAGTATTATTCTGAAAACCCACTGATTCCATACCTTGTATATGATTAGTACCATATTTAAATGGGTTCTTTCTGTTTATTTTACTCTAATTTAGTTTCACTTAGGTGTTGTATCATACCCTAACATCTATTTTCATCCTTGGAGAAGATATACTTGTAAATATTGCCCATAAAATATACTAGGTATGGGATTGCTATACCAAAGGTGAAATGAAAACAGATCATAATTTCTTAGGTCACTGGAAGAGTGAATTTAAAGAAGTCTTTTAAATATTTTTCTTCTCTAAGCCATGGAATCTGCTGTGCTGTGCAACTCTCCTTCTGAATATTGTACAAAATCCATAAGACTCCGGCTTTGAACAAAAGAAGGACACTTATCTACAGGATCTTAGTGGTAACTGATAACTCATTGTAAAAATGCCACCTTAAACTCTGAAATACTCTGCTTGAACTGGAAATCTTGTTCAAGCAGACACAAATAACATGAATAAGCTGAACGAGAATGAACAAAGGCTTACTTAGATCCAGAGACTTTTGAAATGAGTTGCTATATCTTGGAATGTAAACATTCAGTAAAGAGGGCCTTTCTGATTACTTTTCACAACGGACTGAAAGCTGCTTCTGGTGTCAGCAATCCCATGTTACTGAGGAAAATGTTTCAATCATCCTTAATAGGACTGGTGAGAGACTTACTGATTGAACTGTGTGTGTGTGTGTGTGTGTGTGTGTGTGTGTGTGTGTGTGTGTGAGTGCGTGTGATAATGGATATAAGGACATCATGAATTTGAGAGGTAATGGGCATAGGAACCTGAGAGGAGTTGGAAGGAGGAGAGAGAGAGGTTAAAAAAATATTAATGTATAAAATTCTACAAAAGATAAATTTAAAATTTGTATATGTATTTTAGAGAGAAGACATATTTAAAAGTGGAATGTGTGGGTTGAATGGGCAGGGGAAGAGATTCCTAGTGTTCAATGGTACCAGGAATTCCAGGAGCATTTAAAATTGAATGCTGTAGTTAGCATATCTATATCGCTGACTTAGTAACACTGCATTGAGAAAGATCATCTAGTAGCTCCATTCTTGCACTGACCAGAATTTTTAGACAAACAGTATCTGAAGTAAGCACCTATGTATCAATAAAAGTAGAATTTTTGTAACTTTTTTTAACTTCTAATTGTCAATAAGTTATAGTGCCTTTTAAAATATTCCTTTAACATGTTTTTGAGTCTGAATGGCTGGAGGAGTCATTTCTCTATTTAGTTAGGTCCTCTCTTAGTTAGGTCCTTTGCTGACTAGTGAGAGGTTTTTCTTGATTTAATTATTTGATACAGAAACATCTAAGTTATGTCCATACTTGGATGTTGATTCCAGAAACTGAAAGCTCATGAATGCTGTCACATTGATAAATCCTTAATCCCTGGTCCTCTTTTTCCTTATTTTTTGCTTTATGCAAGAGACAGGTCTCTGATCCCAATAATTAGAGTTCAGAGACACACACATGGGATTTGCAGAGCCCTAGGTTTGGAGGCTACTTACAAAAGGCCTTCTCGATGCAGGCAGATTGTCCTTTGGGATCTCAAAATATATACACTGGAGCTGGTTTAGCTCCAAGGTGACAGAATGATTTCTTCTTTAACCCAGATGGAAAGATAACGATTTGTATGTTGTCAGAAGGCCAAATTTGCTTCAGGAGAAGTATTACCTAGCACCCCCCCAAAAAAAGAGGGTAATGGTCCCAGGGTTGGGATTGGGGCAGGGCTCTGTTCTTATCTTTCCAGGAGAACCGAAGCGTCCATTAGGGGAGCCCGGGGACAGCTGGACAGCGGAAACCTCAGCAGAGAGCAGAATCAGGCACCAAGGAGGACGAGTGACCCAGTTGATTCTGCCTGGCAGACTTCCTCAATAGCTGTCTCCATCGGGGGCCTGCAACCACCACGGAAATCCAATGTCGCTGGGACCGTTCAGCTCTACACAATGCCCCTGCCGGAACCTCAGTGAAGCCTGCAAGATCAGCTTCTGCCTACAAACTCCTTAGGTCATCTAAACAGCTGAGAACAGAAGGACTGAACATAAAAGGAGTGTACTAACATTTTTAACCATTTTTTCCATTTGGGTTCGGGCCCCAAACAGGTCTACTACGACCCAAATCAGCGGGAAGTCACTTTAAGAGAGCGACGTCCCATGCCCAGAGGGTGGGGAAGGTGTTTCTCTGCCCTTCTTTTTGGTTATTTGAAGGATAACTGAAAACTCTGATATTTAGGGGAAGAGATTACAAGCTGATAAATGGTCCTGTTTAATGGGTTTTGGAGGTTAGCCCCAGGGACTTCCTACTTTTCCTTTTCTGTATCCTTCTTCCTCTCCTATGTAGGAGTGCATAGACTTGAGAAAAATGAGACATAGACATAGCACAGGAAGGTCCAAGAAGAAGGGACAGATTATTGAATATGCCCTTATACCTTTGTATATTGATACAAAATTAGTTTATTTGGCTAAAGTGGTATTGACCATTGTTTATTGTGCAAAAATAAGATTGTATTGGATTACATCGGTACTGATCTTTGTATATTGATACAAAATTAAGATTATAGTTGGCCACAATGGTATTGACCCTTGTATATGGACGTAATATTAAGATTGTATTGGGCTACATAGGCATTAATCTTTGTATATTGATACATAATTAAGAGTATATTTAACCACAATTGAATAGATCTTTGTATATTGATACAAAATTAAAGGTAACGCTTCCTAATGGTATCATACCTAGAGATACTTAAAATTAAAATGTGAAGCTCTGGCCTCTTGATACCAACCATCTAAAATGGTCTAGGATAGTTAAGTAAAACAAACTCCTAGTCATGCAAACATATCACTTTGTTAGCTACTATGACAGTCTATCACAGATATTCTCTAAACTACCCAGTAATCAAGTTGCTAAGAGACAAGCAACATTTGCTTATCTAAATACAAGAGATGGATAGGGCATCTTCAAAAACCCCAAGAGATCGGCAGAATATGGCATTCAAAGATGTTATCTTAAATTAAGATTTTCTTTTTTTTTGATATTGAGACATATCAGCTCCTGACAGCACCCCCTATTCTACTCCAAGTAGAAGATAAGCATCGAAGAATCTCCACTGTAAGATGGTTGAATTAGTGGCATGCCTATCTCTTGGCATGAAAAAACCCCTTGCACCAACTGCGGACAGACTGCTGTCCAAAAAGGACAAAACTTGGTAGCAGGGAAGTCGACAGCCTAACTCTGCCAAGACAGGGTAGGTAAGTCCTTCATAATCCCTGCTCTACAACAAATGTCTGTCAGAGAAACAGGACCCAAAGGCTGAAGACTGATGCAGGAATGTATGGAGAGAAAATGGGAACTGTCCAGGCAGTCACTGGTATGTCATTTCTTAGTTTTGGAAGCTGCAGGCCCTGCACTTCCTATATAAGCAGATATATTTATCCCTCTCAGGTCTCTGAGGTGGTTGAAGAATAGACAGCTAGAGTGTCATAGTTAAATTTTGAGTTGTTTAGGAATCAAGAGGGTGTTATAGATCTAAGAAGATACTCTTAAAAGTGTGTTGCAAGTTAATATGAATGTTGAGTCAGATATAGACCTTTAAACTCATGGAGATGGTTGGATAGTAGAATGTTAAAGTCAGGGGCCAAATATGTATAAACTGGACATTGGGAAGGTATACTGGGCCATTTAACTCTCATAAATGTGGCATATTTATATCTGTTGTTTTGTATAATATTTACTGTTATAAGAGAAGGAACCATCTGTTGGACTGAAAGGGGAAACTTCTGGAGGGAAGAGGGTGGAAGGGAGGGATAGGAAGGGGGAATAGGGAGGGGTTTGTGACTGAGATGTAACTTGAAGAAAAAAAATAATAAAGTATTTAAAAAAAAAGAGATGGAATGTTTAGAACTGTTATCATCACACAGACTCATAAAGGCCAATGTTAGAGTCAAACTCACTGATTATCTGCATTATTTATATGACATATATGTATGTATGTATATATATATATATATATGTATATATTTCAAAACAGAGTTTCTCTGTGCAACAGAGTCCTAGCTGTCCTGGACTCACTTTGTAGACCAGGCTGTCCTCAAACTCACAGAGATTGGCCTACCTCTGCCTCCAGAATCCTGAGGTTAAAGACATGCACCTCCACACCTGGTCATACCTATGCAATGACAATATCATAATTAACATTTATATGTCAATTTCTTTGGCTATAAAACATGGAAACAAAAAGGCAAGTTCATCAAAGACTTATTATGAACATTTAATGAAAAAAGTGTTTACATTATGCTTTACATAACATGTGATCTTTAGTAAAAGGACATAGAACATATGTATTTGTTATTTTCTATAATATTTCAAATAAAAGAATGTGGGACCATATTTTCTAGATCATGGGTATATTCATGGAAATCTTTTTATTTATGTGTTTGCTTATTTTTATGTATGTGTTTATGTTCATATAAAAACATATATCATGATGTACATGTAGTAAAGACAACTTGCAGGAGTCTGTTCTTTCCTTCTGCCATGAGAGTCCTGAGGATAAAATTTACATCATGAGGCTTAGCAGCAGTCAGCTTTACCAGCTAAGCCATCTATCTCAATGGTCCTCCAGGGACATTTTAATGATTACATCAGAGATGAAAACACAGACTAAAGCCTTGAATCTTCCTTGAACATTGACTTTTCACTCCAATTTATGTTTTAAGAAGAGAAGAAGAGAAGAGACAGGAAGGGGAAAGGAGGGGAGAGGAGCGGAGGGGAGAGAAGGGGAAGGGAGAGAAAGAGAGGGGAGAAGAGATATTTATGCTTATCATCTACTTTTTAAAATAAATGTATTTATTTGTTGCTTCAGGTTACATCTCCATCATATTGTCCTCTTTCCCCCCCTCCAGCCCCGCCTTCCCACCCTCTACCCCCTAACCCTTCCATCCCACTCCTCTGGAATGGAGTATCCCTACATAACAGTTCCCCACTCCAGTTCAGAAGTCAGATGAGGGCCAAGAGCCTCCTCATACACTGGGGGCCTACTGCTACAAGAATAAGTGTCTTTTCCTACTATTTCAACTATGTTTATACAATAAAAATAATAATGTAAAATTGATTCTCAGAAGAAGCATAAAAGGTGAGTACTCATGATGAATTGAATCTGCATATGGAATGTGGCTTATAAGAAAGACTGTGATGTGAACATTGTTGGGCTAGTATATATTGAACATTGATAAGGATAAAGGATTGTTCACCTTAACAAGCATGACTGCAAATGACAAATTACTTTGAGACATGAAGGCATACCATATATGTATAATAAAGGAAAATGAGAATAGGGAGGAAAGAGAGAAATAGATAGTTTATTAGTCAAGAAATAAATGATTATTGTTTTTTTTAAGTCTTCCTATTCATTTTTCAAATTCAAAGAAATCAGATAGACACACACAATGAACTCACAAAGCAGCACCAAGTCCCAAAGGAACCAACATTCTATGTCTTCTTAAAAGAAGAATTTCATTGTTCATGCCAAGAATCTCCTTTTCCCAATAAGTACATATTATTGCTTAAATAAAACTGTGTGTCTGAACTAGCTACTCTATACAAAAATAAAACTAAAAATAAAGGTGAATATATTGTTCAACTCATGGCAGTCACTGCAATAAAACAAATTAGCTATTTTTTCTCTTACATCTATCAGTCTGCCTTTCACCTGTATCATCCCTTGAGTGTATCGTATATTGATAGAGCTTATTGGATCCCAATTTTCAATGGGGAACTGGGCAAGACACTGTACATGTTTCTATATGCAAACTAAGTTTCTGAGACTCTACATCACAATTAATATTTATATGCCTAAATTTCAACCTCTCACAAAGAAATATCAATATCATGTACAGTTTCACTCTAAATGAAGGCAATTATGACTATAATGCAAGAAAAGAGGTAGTAACTGTGTGTAGGAAAGCACTTTTGAATTTTTACCTACAGTCATGAATTAATTTTTGTGGTTATATTGTAATATACAATCTTTAAAATTCATTACTTCATATTTTTCTTAGCCATTTTGCTTTGCAATCTTTTATTCTCTCTAAAATCTTTTGTGTATGTTGTAGAAATGACTGAGGTTCTGAGTGTGATTAGGAGATATTCACATAATTATTCTTTTTTGAGATAATATAAAAGGTACAAAAGCACAGTATAACAATGTAATTGGCATTATGAGTTAGCCACATTTTTATTAATATATCAAAAATAAACCAAAGTTTAAGAGAAAAAGTTTTATTCTAGTTAATAGTTTCATAAGTTTAAGTCCTATGGTTTTTTGTCAGTCTTGTTTTGGGGCCTGTAGTACCACTGTACATAATGGCAGAAGCACATAGAGGAAGGAATCGTCCACTGCACTGCATCAAGAAAATAATAAAAAAAAAACAGAAATGGATAATTCAGATATTCCAGAAAAGGACATGGCCCTAGATACCTAACTTGTTCCCTTTAACTTCCAACACTTAAATGTCCTATTATTCCCAAGCAGGTTAAAACTGAAGAGTTAAGTCTTTACATTTTTATTATTTTTCCATATTCATACATTCTATATAATAATTTTTGTCTTTTTAATATCCCTACCCCATTTCCCTCTCAAACTCTTTCTCACTACTAGTCGAATCCTTCTCAGTAAACTCCTTTCCTATTTCCATGTTTTCTTTGATCTGTGTCTCCCACTGAGTATAATTAGGATTTCTTGCCCAAGTCTTGGTAGGATGTTATTTACTGGGGATCAGACAACATATAAGTGGCTACATCATGAAAGAAAATAACTAACTTTCCTTAATAACATTTAGCAGTGAATAGTATCTGTGAGAGAGATAGGTCTTCATAGTTCACAAACAATGATTAAATATTGGTGGACTCACTCTGACTTGAATTTGTTCCCCAGAACCAACGTAAGGTTAGGAAAGAACCAGACTCCACCATGTTGTTTTCTGACATGCACAAGGATACAGTGGCATATGCAAACATGTGTGCAGGCTCATGCATGCTTGCACATCACACTCATGTACACACACAACACATACACACACAGATGTACATATCTTCATCATTGTCATAGTGTTTTTAAAATGAATATGTATCCACATTATGCAGCATGTAGCAAACTGCAGTGGGGAATTTAATAACATGTAAATGAGCCTAATTCTGCCTCATGATAACCCCTTTTCCTATTTTTTTTCTCCCAATCATAACCCTGTGTTATTAATCTGGGGTGAACATGTCACAGAAGTCTACCTTATCAAGTGTTTTTTTTAACTTTTTTATTAGTCTTTTAATCCAATTAATGACTTTTTATTCTCTTCCAAATGATTCAACCACTCTGTATAACACACACTCTCTAATTTCATTGCTCTGTAAAATGGGAATACAAATACTAAGTCAATCACAATTTCATAGCAGTAAAAAGTGTTAGTATTGACAAACACTTTATAGTTTGAAAGGTCCATTCTGGGACTATTGGGCATCATTAGAACATGGCACTGTGGATTAGTGACATTCTGACTCAATTGCCATTTGGCTTTGTTTCCAGTGAACCACTTCTAAACTCAATGAATTTGATGACTCACATGTCCATTTTTTTTTTACAGACTAAAGTGATATTTGTTTATATTCATTTGCTTTTAAGTATTTTCTTAACTATATTTATAGCAAAAAAATGGACTAATCAAACATAAGAAATGCAAAATATGTTCTCATATATATGCTGTCCTTCTACCATTAGAATTATCTATTTAAAGCATTAAAAAAAACTTCAAAGAGAAAAAGATAGTATGACATAATTAAAATATTGTCGGTAATGTGAATTTATATATATTTGCCCTATTTCTTTCACGTATTCTTTTCATTATAAAATTATATATTTGTTTCTTTTTTTCTAAAATGCTCTCAACATGCAACAATATTTGAAAATGTAGCAGTACCATAAAAAGATAAATGCAAAGGAAAATATTCATATTTAATGAGAAATAGTCTTTTACTATGTTTAGCATACATTAAATATATTTAGAGGATATAATGCAAGTTAATCAACATTAAGAGTAGAGTATTAATATTAAAACTAACAGAAAATGAGTATTGTAAAAGGGAAAAGCTAATTTATTCATCCCATACTAGATGACTCGTGTTGTAAGTTTGTCTTCCTTAATCTTGTCTCATTATTTCATCTTGGATGATATTTTACTGTATTACTTTCCCTAGCTTTAGAATTAAAAATAGCATAAAATAACATTCAAGGAGAAGAACAGATTTAGTAGGGAAAAACACTATGCTAATACTGAAATCCACTCACAAAAATCAGAGGAGACAGAGTTGTGTTTATGCTTGATATTGATAGCTTTAACAATCCAAATCAGAACAAAAATCTAAATAAAACGGACTTGTGTGACTGGATTAAAAAGCAGTTTAGTATGTTATTGTATGGTCGTTACCCACATAACCTTTAATAGAAAAGATCATGTACATGAACGCCCATGACATATTTCTTACTGGATAACAAATTCTTATTTTGGAAAAATGAATATGTTGATCTAAGATGAAAGAAGGCTAGATAAAAATAGCTTTATCCAAACAGTTCTAATTCAAGTGAAGCTACAAGGAAATGAACAAGATTGTGTTAACCAAGAAGGCAAATGGACTTGAAAAAAATCTCAAAAACAGCAAAAACTGTTCAGTATGCACATCTCTTAGCCTACTGTAGGGCACTAAAGAAACATAACTTCATCAGAATTACTACTGAAGCCAGTAGAACTCCCTATATTCTTCACATCACAATAAAGTGACACTATAGGTAACAATTTGTTATACTACTACTACTACAGCTTCTGCTACTACCCACTACTTTTATTGTCAACAATAATAACACCAATGCATAAAACTTCAGCACCACTAGGAAGTAAGCATGTTGATATTAGAACTTGGACATTGCTCACTTAAGAAGGCAACCACTCAAATATTCCATTTTGGAAGTCCAATACAATATATAAAATTTCATCCACTAAACTGGAGGGCATTAGATTTGAACATCTCATATTACCATATTCATTTGAATGTGTCTCTGAAATTATTCAAGACATATCATTGAAAGATACATCATTAGTGCTACAAAGTAATTGGGAAGCTTCATATTTCCTACAATTTGTTGTGGTTCTCCTATTAAGCTCCCTCATTCTAACAGTGAGATCAGTTAGCTCTAATACCATGAAGTTTTGATGAAAAGTCATTAATTAAAGCTATGAGTGTGTATATATATATGATATATATATATAAATGCATAGATATAGTTATGGCAAATGAAAGGAAGAAAAACACCAATGATATAATATTTGGTCAAATCCAGGTTTCTAGGAATTCTTCAAAATGTTTAAGTTTAAGTAACATTATAAAAACCCCAAATAATATGTTGTGACCCAGATCAAGGGAAAATTTTCACCAAGTCTTGTGTTCTGAGTTTAAAACCTTATAGAATTCCCTAAGATGTTTTGACTCTAGCCCCAAACTTCAGTTCTCATGGGCATTTCAGTTAGGTTAATTCCCAAGAGGTAGCATGTTCCCACTCATTTCCCCAATCATAATAGTTACACAACAGAAGATTGAATGCTGTTCCAAAAGTTTCAGCGTAAGTATTTGGGCTGTGTTAAAACAGTGTTCACTGTGGCTCTAATTTTTCAGCTATTTCCTTTCCAACTCTGGTTCAAAGACTAACTAAAACAACTGAGCATTCCTAAGGGGTCCTAATGAATGTTACCATCTCTGAAGCAGTAACTTATTTGCACAATGGGGGTGTATAATCTTGGGTTTTATTTTCAGAGATTCTAACTCACCTAGAGAAATTCTCCAAATGTTTCAGAGTAATATCAGTAGTGAAAATGGTGCCCAAAACCACTTTAGAGATCTCTATAAGAACATAATTAAAACGTATTTCCTTTTGCAGATTTAAACAATACTCTACAGCTTCAGTCAGCTGGACTCCTGAGGTCTACCTATGAAAACTAGCTTAAGACATAAATATATATCACAGTAGCTCTGTAAAAATAATGTCTTTATTTTACATGTATTATAATTTTTCTTCAGAAAATTGACAGTTTTTTATTATGTTCATTTATTACATCATGTTGCATCTGCATCATAGTGCCCTCTTTCCACCCCTCCCAGTTCTACCCTCCTGCCCTCTCCTCCCTCTCCCACCCATCCCACTCCTCCAATGTGGAGTGTCCCTACAAATCAGCCTCTCTCAGTTCAACAGTCATATGAGGGCTAAGAGCTACCTCTTCCACTGGGGACCTACATGGTAGCATCCCTAGAGCAAATTGTCCCCTTGATAGGTAACAAAGTTTATGTTCCTGGTCCTTTTGGTGTGTTAGTTGTAGGATAGTTATCCTGTACTATATGGCTAAAATCCAATTATAAGTGAGAAGATGCCATGTACATCTTTCTGAGTCTGTGTTAGCTCACTCAGGATGAGCTCTTTGGCTACAAATTGCATAATTTCTTTGTTTCTGATAACTGAGTAGTATTCCATTGTGTAAATGTACCACAATTTTTTTTATCCATCTGTCAGATGAGGGACATCTGGGTTGTTTCCAGTTTCTAGCAATGACAAATAAGGCTGGTATGATCGTACATGAGGATACGTCCTTGTGGTTTGGTGAGGAATCATTTGGGTGGATATCCAGGAAAGATATGGCTGGGTCTTGAAGTAGAGCTATTCCAAGTTTTCTAAGATATTGCCATATGATTTCCATAGTGGTTGCTCAAGTTTGCACTCCTACCAGCAATGGAGGAATGTTCCCCTTTCTTTACAACCATGCCAACATGTGCTGTCATTTGAGTTTTTGATCTTAGCCATTCTGACTGGTGTGAGATGGAATCTCAGAGTCATCTTAAGTTGCATTTCTCTGATGATTAAGAATGCTGGGCATTTCTTCAAGTGTCTCTCAGCCATTAGGGATTCCTCCTTTGTGAATTCTCTATTTAACTCTGTTCCCCATTTTTTGATTGGATTATTTGGTTTCTTGGCATTTACTGTCTTGAGTTCTTTGAAAATTATGGATATTAGCCCTCTGTTAGATGTGGGGTTGGTAAAGATATTTTCCCAATCTGTAGAGTGCAAACTTGTACAACCACTATTGAAATCAGTCTGGCGATATCGTAGAAAACTTGGAATAGCTCTACATCAAGAACCAGCCATACCACTTCTGGGTATACATCCAAATGATTCCTCACCAAACCACAAGGATATATCATCATCTGTGTTCATAGCAGCCTTATTTGTAATAGCTAGAAACAACCCAGATGTCCCCCAATTGAGGAATGGATAAAAAACTGTGGTGCATCTACACAATGGAATACTACTCAGACATCAGAAACAACGAAATTATGCAATTTGCAGCCAAATGGATGGAATTAGAGAAGCTCATCCTGAGTGAGCTAACCCAGACTCAGAAGGATGCACATGACATCTATTCACTTATAATCGGATTTTAGCCATATTGTACAGGATAACCATACTACAACTAATGCACCAAAAGGAACAGGAACATAGATTTTGCTACCTGTTTGTGAGACACTTTGCCTTAATGGTGCTGTCATATAGGCCCCCAGTATATGAGGAAGCTCTTAGCCCTCATATGACTGCTGAACTGGGGTGAGGTACTTATATGTAGGGACACTCCACTCTGGAGGATTAGGATAGAAGGGAGGGGGGTAGAGGGTGGAAGGGTGGAACTAGGAGGGGTGGAAAGCGCACACTGTGATAGAGATGTAACTTGAGGTAATAAATAAACATTAAAAAAAGGAAGCAAACTGAGGGAGTTCCAAGATGACAGCCACCAGCATACATGGTTTCTGAGTAGCTGGAACTTGTGATCAGTCACTTAGGAACAGTTGTGAGGTCACACTGCCAACTTCAAAATGCAGACTGCATCTGTATTTCTGAGAAGACTGTTACTACCCACTTTCCCGAAAAGCACTCTGGGACTGTAGGAACAGCCAGCCCCTGCTCCTCTGCCTGCAGACCTGGAAAGGGCTGCCAGGCCTAGCAATACACAGACTCATCCTCAGGTCCGTAAAGCTACCCAACTTCCAGAGGTAACCTGCCAGGACCAAGGAGGAGCATGGGTAGGTAGAATGTGAGCTGCTGGTACCAAGTAGGAGAATGGGAGGAACAGTGAGTCCCCTGGTACAAGGAGATGCAGTGACAGAACAGTTTTTTAGTTCCAACTCTGTCACAAAACATGGTGGCTGTTAATTTTTAAGTTGTTTCTTTCTATTCTTCTCCACACATAAATGTAGTATATCCATGTCCATATCCTTGTATAAGAAGGGGGATTGTGCAATTTTGCTATCCCATAAATAATTTTACTAACCAACTAATCTATTGTGAATGCTTTCTCAAGTTATCATAGTAGATGTACTTCAAGCATTTCGGTCTATCAGATGCAGAGTTCCTTATAAGAATTTTGAACATATAAAATAATCAGTTGATAAAGATTTGGTTAACAATTAACTTTTGGTTAACATGCTATCACATTATTTTATAAATTATTAATATTGTTAATCCTTCTTATAAGAAAATAAAATTTCAGAGTTATGAACTATCCACTATGTTTTCATTTGAATTCATACTTTAACATATTTTTTGAAATCACCCAAACAAGAATTAGTTTCCTAAGATCAGCAAATAAACTTGATTTATATCTCTTGCCAGTAAATACATGTAATAGTCTTTTCAAATAATTCCCACACTTTATGTTTTCAGTCCAATAGACTAATTCAAAAATGTTCTGAGACTTCAGGGAGTCTGCACCTGTACTTTGTACAGTATGGCACTGATTCCCACTGTCACCACAGGAACAACCTGGGTGAGAAGCACAGTGGTCAAGTTTTAACAGCACCATTTAATGAATTCTCTGCACAAAGACTAATGATGAGGAATCTCAAGGTCAACAGTGTTTACTTTGAGAAGGACCCAGCAATAGATCTAAGCAGCCCTTCAAGTGTATGGAGCATCTGTCTCTGTTCTGACTGCAATTAACAAAGATTTCTCTTTTTCTCTTGTCTTTAGTATCATATGTGAAGCAAAGCAATTCCAGTTCCAGAAAAGGGATAGCCCTTGATGTTAACATATCATGCTTGAGTTCAAAGTAAAGGTTATAAGAAAACAGACAAGATCACATCCAAATAATTTTCCCATAGATTTAAGAATTTGGGCTAATAAATTGTGTTTCTAAAGGATAAAAATACAAAGCAAAACTTCAAGAACCTTTAGTGAGATTTTGAAATTATGGAGTGGATTATTAAAGTAGCTTGGAGGAAAATTGGCTTGAGTTGAAGGTATTCATTGTCTCTAGAAATTGCATGTAAAATTAGATATTTTAGAATAAACAAAAAAGCCAAGCTATTTTATGCAAGGGACAATAGAATTTGGAATAAATTCTTTAAGACTTTAATTAAACATCAATATAACTAGGTCAGTTACACACACACACACACACAAAATGTCCCAAAATGATTAAGAAAGTAGCAAGTCTGTATTAAGATTACACTATGTGTAGAGACAAAAGTCCTGATGGCCTGCAAATTCCATATATTTAACTTTCCACTTTTTAAAAGTTCAATTATATATCTCTGAAAATGTTTCATACATCTTTTAAAAGTTATATATCTTTTCCATATTTCTATGAGTAGAATCTATCTCTCTAACTTTGTGAGTTTTTGTGTGTGTCTGCTTGAGAAAACATTCAGACTATTTTCTAGCTGCTAAAGATAAACCAGTAGACACTGTATCATTAAAAACTATTAGACAACTATACCTTAATGTTTCTTACCTTTATTTGGATAAGACTAGAGATTTGAATTAAAATATAAAAGTCAAAAGTTACCAAATTAGTCAATGGACTAGCTGACCTAGTTTTTCTACATAGTAAGTTATAAGAATTACTGCAAGACCCTATGATCCAAAGAATTTCCTGCACAGCTTTTTGAAGAATTTGATGTTCCAAAGGTCATAATCTTTCATCTGAAATATTAATATTCTGTTGTAACAATTGTTACTATGGGAGAACTAGCTCCACTTTTATCTAAGGTCAATCCCTCCTTTTGCACTAGATCTCTTCCTCTCTCACCGACTCCAGAACTTTGCTCCAACAATTAATCATCTAAATTTTATGTTGTCAACTTTCCTCTCTCTGATGGATAATTTCTATCATCATGCTTTATTTATTCCTTTATTATGTTTTGGTTAGACTTTTCAGAGACATATATTGTGTATTTTTAAATCCTCTGTTGACACTGCATTCATTTCCAGTTACAGCCCCAATTAAGACTTATCTATCTGCCTACTAACCATCTGCATTTTTATGTCTACTGTGTAGCTCCCTTTCCAAATTGAACTCAATCACATTCTGCCCTTTATGTCTTAAGCTATAATTACACATTTACCACCCAAAAATGACAATTTTGTCTTTCCTATTGCTGAGCTAAACTATTTTGAATCATCATTTGCTCATGCATTTCATATCTAACCGGCCATATAGACCAATTACATCTGTCTTCAAAATAGTGTATGGATTCTGATGAGTTTTTTTATCACTACTTTCTAAGTTCTTTTTTCATATGTTATCTTCTGTTAATGGTTTTTCCTCCCTTTTACTCCTAATACTATCTTTCTTCATCACAATTCTTATATTAATCTCCTAATGACTATACCTTTGCACTCTATGATGAAACTCAGCTTTTATAGTATATGTATAGAATGCCATAGTTATGGAAAAATCTTATTAATATGGCTAATATTACAATATTGTTATAGGACAGAATTGATCTTTTCACTTTTACATACAGGGAAAATACCATTAATAGATAATGGCTCTGTGTCCTGAAGGGCTCTAGTAAAATGAGGTCTATTACCAGGAAATATAACAAATTAACAATTTGGCAGCTATTAACCAATTAGTAGGATTTAGTTTATCAGTAATAATAATCAAGATTCTGAGAAAATGAGTCCAAGTCAATTTTGATTGGTCCAATTAAGGAGTATAGTTCTGTAGTAATTGCTTTGAGAAATAGAAGAAAATTGAGAGTCTGGGAGTAGAATAAAATATTTCATATATCAAGAAATATAATTTATGTGACTGGACAACTTTTATGTTGATTTTTTTACATTGAGCTTGTTATGTAATTAAACAATAGAGTCCAGTTTTTTTTAAATTTGCTGGTATAATTAATTTCATTGAGAATATTTTTTGATGCAAGATATTCTGGTAATGTTTCTTTTCCCAACTCCTCTCAGTTGCTTCACACCACCTCTCCACCTGCACAACTCTATGCTGCCTTTTTTTCTCTATCTTTTGAAAACACCCAAACCAGAGTTTATTTTTTAAGAAGAAAAACAAAACAAGAAACCCACACAGCAACACAAAGTTGGAAACCGTAATATGCAAACAAAAGATGAATAAGACAAAAATTGCCAAACAAAGCTATATGAGACAAAGTTTACAAAAACATCATTGAATTCATTTTCTGTTGGCCATCTACTTCTGGGCATGGAATCTACCATGGAGTGTGGTTAATATACCCAATGAGATTCCAATGGTGAAACTTAAGTTTTCCTTTGCAAAACGATGGAAATTCCAGATAGTCCCTTTGCTAGAGATGGGAATCTATGTCTTCTTCCCCATCTCAGTACTGGGACACTATTCAGATTTAATCTGTGCAGGACTCATGTATGCTGCCACAGTCTCTATGAGTCTAGTTCTATTTGAATGCCATGTTATTGTTAATCTTTAGGTAGTGGAGTATATGTGTGTTAATTCTTTCTAGATCCTTGTAGAATTTTACCATTAATTATTATAGTTCAAAAATGTTCAGTTTTGTACACTTTTATACTTAATATAGATATTTGCAATGCCTAATTTTATCATCCTATTTGAAACTAAATTTGGTCAGAAGAAAGCCCCAACATTGAAACTTTCCTTCTAGAATTTGAGATTTTTCCAGTCTTCCAGATGCAATCAGATGGCTAGATAACATGGGAAGACAGAATTTCCCACATGAGAGCAAGGGAAAAATATTACCATCGTCATGATAATGATAACTTATAGAGTGTTAATTTGGACCCAAAAATTAGTAAATGATTTTATGGACTAATTCATTGTGCTTTCATTTGTGTGTATAAGTTAAATGACATTTATATGTCCATCTTGAAGATCAGGGGATACGGAAATAGGGAAGGTTATACTACAACCAACGCACCAAAGGGAACATGGACATAGACTTTTGTTTGTTTGTTTGTTTGTTTAGTTTTCTCTCCCTGGCAATGAGACACTTTTCCCTGGTGGTGCTGCCTTGTAGGCCCCCAGTGTATGAGGAGGCTCTTGGCCCTCATATGACTGCTGAACTGGGACAGGGGACTGTTATGTAGGGACACTCCACTCCAGAGGAGTGTGATGGAAGGGATGGGGGGTAGAGGGTGAGAGGGTGGGACTGGAGGGGTGGAAAGAGGACACTATGATGGAGATGTAACCTGAAGTAATAAATAAATAAATAAATTTATTTTTAAAAAACTTGCCTAAGTGAAAATCGAACCATTACAGTATCTACAGCTCAAGTTTTAACATCTGCAAGTGACTAAAATAGTATAAACTCGGTTATTTTTTCTGATAGTTAAGATTTTTTTCTAGAAAATATTGACAAGCAACAAAGTAGTACACTGTGTGGGAATATTGTGCATGCATTAGGATACCTATAGTCTAGAAAGGTCAATGTGTTCTTAATAGTCTCTGTATTAATACTCCATTATTCCTGAAGATGACTCATAGGAAATGAAACACTGATTCTACAGAAATAAAATAATTCAAACACATGGACCTTATTTATAATTGAATTTAATTCACAAGCATTCTTCTGTTTCAACAGTCAAATGTAATTTTCTAGTTTTCTGAGCACAAGCAAGCAGCGTCATGTTAATTTTAACATATTTTCTATTGCATTGTACCAATATAATGCCCTAAGTCACTCATACCTCATTATTCTTGTACTGTTTTTAAAGCATTTGCTATTTACTTTCCTATCTTTAAGATTTTGATCTCATTAATTTTCTTGCCTGCTGTCTTTCATTTCATATTCTTGTTTCTTTATAATAGATGTTTATCTATGATATATTCTTTGAATAATGAATAAATAAGCAAGCAAGCAAACAAACCACTCTGGGGTGTGCACTTGCTTCTATTGATACTTTGTCCTGATAAAAATGCTTTATTAAATTATGATGAAAGCAAGGGTCAAGACTGGCAAGATACTTTGAAAATAAATGTGGTCTATTTTATTAGACTCTAAAAGCCAAAGATGATCTCAAAATTAAATAGTTGCTCATCCAACACAAAAATCTATCACATGCCAGTCAGAACATCATTTAAGTTCAGTTAAATCATGTACAGAGATAAGGAAGATTTTATGAGATGTAAAGTACAATGTTTCACTCCAAAATTTTAGAAAATTTTACTTATTCTCATCTGAAACCTATTTCTTTACAACTTCCAAATTTCCATCCATTTGTCCATGCTTCAATATCTTAAAATACTGAGTGAGAATGGTTCTATACTTTATGAGAAATAGATGCTATTTTTTTCTTATCAGAACTTCTCTTCTCAAAGTAGACTTCTTCCATTCCTTTAAGTTTCTATTTTCAGCAACTCATTGCACATCTTCTAAAATTTGCCACCCAAGCACTGAATTTGAAATATTATATTTATTTATATATGTAAAACTTAAATTTTGCATTAAAGCTTCATTTTATTAAAATTTCTTTAGATTTATTTATTTTATATGTATGTATCTTTGCCTGAATGTGTGTCTATGTACCATGGAGGCAGGAAGAGGGTGCCTAATCCTCTAGAACTCTAAATATGTATGGTTTTGAGATACTATAGAGGTACTGGGAATCAAAACTGGGTCTTCTCCAAGAGCAGCAGGTGATCTTAATCACTGTGTAATTATTCCAAGCCCCTAAATATTTTTATTTTAATATTCATCCTAATACTGTCAAATACAAAGCACTAAAGAATCATTTCTAGATTAAAGTTCTTTAGATTAACAATATCCATTAATTATTTTTAGTAGAATTGTTATCAACTTCATCACAACCAAGTCCTTCAGTATTTCCACCAAGTCATAATAGTAATTATCATTTACTATATTATTCTAATCAAAGTTACATATAAGAAGAGAATATTCATTATAAAATGATATGCTATAATCTTGGGATGATATTTTTAAGTTGGTCCATAGTGTTTCTAGCACTCACTGTCTAGTATGTAATAAATTAACTGTAGAATCTGCCAGTGGAAATCAATACTACAAAGGGAATCTGATAGTCTTCCTTTTCAGTACCATGATAGTGATTTTTTTTTCTTAAGACAGAATCACCCTATAGCCCAGGGACATACTATGTAGCCTGGACTGATCTCAGTTTTGTGGCAATCTTCCATCCTCAGCATCCCTAGTGCTGGGAAGAACACAGTTATCCAAAACCACACTGCTTATATATCTGTATGATGTAGACCCTAAAATGCATAACCCTGATACTGTAAGAAATTACATAATATAGTACATAATACATGCTTAAGTGGACAGGGAAAATTCTGTGAGCCTCAGTCCTACACAAAGAACTATAGCCAAATGAGCAAAACAAGGAGCAGAAGAGGTGGTCTTCACCAGGAAAATGCACATCAATTAGTTATCCAATACCAAATGGTCAACCTGAAAACTTATATAAGTAACATTATATGGACTCACTAGTTAATATTTAGGTATTTAAGTGTATGTAAAACTATAAACATGCATTGATAACAATTCAAAGAGGACATGTATTTGAAAGAGAAAAAAGAGGGTATATATAAGGGTTTAGGGGGAGGAAAAGGAAAGAAGAAATGTTGTAATTATGCTATAATCTCAAAAATAAAAATGATTTTTAAAAAAATCATTCTCAAAACAGCAACAACAACAAAAACAAAAATACTAGTCCACTGAGCTAAACACTCAAGTTAAGCAGTCTGATGCTCCCTTGTACCATATTTGTCCTGTACTTTTGGTTTTAATTGAATAAAAACCTTGTAACTTTGCAAAACAAACAAACAAGTCAAAAATACAAATCTGCTTTAAAAAGTCAAGTTGAGTGTAAGACCAACTGAACATAACTATGTTTTGCAAACAATGCTGCAGTTAATAGCTTGAAAGTTCGAGATTTCATGGTAAAAGGTAGCAAGCATAGTGCAAATAATATTGACAAGCAGAGTGATAAAGAAAGTCATTACACATTGCTAAATTAACTTCTTATTGGATTGTCCAGTTCAGTACTTGGACATAAACAACATCTACAACAAAAACAACCTACAGAAACTGTGCAACCCAATCATGTGAAATGTCCATGAAAATCATCCTTCAGGCTTTCTCCAGGAAGCATTCTGACTCCAGAAATAGTCACACGAGACCCTGTAAGACCAGTAAATTTGCTTATTTGCTTATCTATTTTTCTGATTTGGACAATAGATTTTAACAACACATGAGATTTGGGCATTGAAATTTTAGAATCAATTACAAATACTTCTAACTGATTCTAATAGACTAAACATTGTTTGGTAATATTTTATTTTTCTATATATGAATATAGTTAAAAAATCTCATTTACTTTCAGATGATTGATGTGTTACATTTCATGAGGATCAAATGTTTCCTCATCAATAAATTACCCCACACCAATGTATCTTGGTGAACCACTGAGTTTAATGGGGTTCCTTTTAGCAACATTTGTGAGGGGTTATTTGAGAAATGGTAGTTGACGCAAATATAACTGCATTAATGAAAAGCCCACATTGGCTTACAATGAAGATTCATGAACATGATACCCCTGGAATCCTCTGAACAACTTGTAACCTCCACCAATGTGTCTCCACTCACCAAGCAAAAATATACTGATCCTATACTCTCAGGAATGTGTCTTGTGAAACTAATGACCCTTTGAATTCCTCTAATCTCTTGATGATTCTGAGCTCCCTGAACCTTGTAAGTGTTAGTATAGTAGATTCTCAACACTTATGAGCTGTCTTCTGCCTCCCAGGATGCAGTATTTCAATCCTCAAGAAGTGACTATAGAATATTGACTGCTGTATGATATATATATATATATACATATATATATATATATATATGTATATATATATATGTTGAACTTAAAGAGCCATGAGGAAATAAAGAGCTGTAAGTAAGTAAAAATTGAGTGGCATGCATGGTGCAATTCACTAGCTATAAAAATCTTTCTCAACCGCAGAAAGGAAAAAAGGACAGCATATTCAACAAATGGTGCAGTTCCAACTGGATGTCCACTTGTAAAAGAATGAAATTAGACCCATACTTATCACCTTGTACAAAACTTAAGTCCAAGTGGATCCAAGACCTTAACATAAGGCCGGTCACACTAAATCTACTAGAAGAGAAAGTGGGAAAACCCTCGAACTCATTGGCACAGGTGACAACTTCCTGAACAGAACACCAACAGCTCAGGACCTAAGACCAAAAATCAATAAATAGGACCTCATGAAACTGAAAAGCTTCTGTAAGGCAAAAGACACTGTCATTTGAACAAAACAGCAGCCTACAGATTGGGAAAAAATCTTCACCAACCCCACATATGACAGAGGACTAATATCCAAAATTTACAAAGAACTCAAGAAATTAAATGCCAAGAAACCAAATAATCCAATTAAAATGGGGGAAAGAGCTAAACAGAGAATTCACAAAGGAGGAATTCCTAATGGCTGAGAGACACTTGAAGAAATGGTCAGCATCCTTAATCATCAGAGAAATGCAACTCAAGATGACTCTGAGATTCCATCTCACACCTATCAGAATGGCTAAGATCAAAAGCTCAAATGACAGCACATGCTGGCCAGGGTGTGGAGAAAGGGGAACCTTCCTCCATTGCTGGTGGGAGTGCAGGCTTGTGCAACCGTTATGGAGGTCAGTCTGGCGATATCTTAGAAAACTTGGAATAGCTCTGCCTCAGGACCCAGCCATACCGTAACTTCTGGGTATATATCCAAATGACTCCTCACTGAATCACAAGGAAATTTCGGCATATATGTTCATAGCAGCCTTATTTGTAATAGCTAGAAACTGAAAACAACCCAGATGTCCTTCAACCGAAGAACGGATTAAAAAACTGTGGTACAGCTACACAATGGAATACTACTCAGCCATCAGAAACAATGAAATTTTGCAATTTGCAGCCAAATGGATGGAACTAGAGAAGCTCATCCTGAATGAGCTAACCCAGACTCAGAAGGATGCACATGGCATCTATTCACTTATAGTAGGATTTTAGCTATACAGTACAGGATATCTATACTACAACCAACGCACTAAAGGGTACATGGACATAGACTTTTGTTTGTTTGTTTGTTTTCTGTCCCTGTTAATTAGACACTTTTCCCTAGTGGTACTGCCTTGTAGTTCCCCAGTGTATGAGGAGGCTCTTGGTCCTCCTATGACTGCTGAACTGGGGTGGGGGACTGATATGTAGGGACACTCCACTCCGGAGGAGTGGGATGGAAGGGTTACGGGGTAGAGGGTGAGAAGGCGGGACTGAGAAGGGTGGACAGAGGACACTATGATGGTGATGTAACCTGAAGCAATAAATAAAATTTTAAAAAACAAAAAGAAAACAGCACGATGAAATCCATGTATGAAAACAGCACAGTGAAATCCATGTATGAAAACACAACATTGAAATCCACTTATATTAAAAACACAGCAGTGAAATCCATTTATGAAAACAGCACAATGAAATCCATGTATGAAAACAAAACAGTGAAATCCACTCATATAAAAAAATCTTTCTCATTCTACTTGTTAGATCTCATTTATTGCAGGCAGTACCAAACAATATTTGTTAAATGATCACAATTTAACCTGGCTATAGGAAGCTTTCCAACAAACTTCTGTGCAGATGAAAGCTAGTGTCAAGCCCCATCTTTCAATTAATTGTTTTTAACATTCACCTGTCCTTCCAGAATATGCTTCATAAGTACATAAAGCACATGGTCCTGAAGGCATGTGCTACTCAAATGGAAGGAAGCAATTAAGTAATTAAAGTTACTGTCAATGAGATTATTACAAAGAGTGAAATGGGTATATTCAAAACATTGATAACCAGCACACATTAGAGTTTTATTATTTGTATAAGCTTCATGATCAAATATTTATAACTCTCTCTACAGTGTTTGAAAAATTAAATTATTAGAAGTAGATATTGTAGCAAATAGGTTATCATCAATCTCAATCAAAGTTACATTTTACTATCCCTGTTACATTCTTACTTTTGCTTTTCAGTCTTTTAAGATTGAGACAAAGGTATTAAATTCTGGTAACAAATCAAAGCTTTTCAATGTAATTTACTTTGTGAGTAATTTCTAATTGATTCAGACTGATGGGACTGCATAGTTTGATGTATTGCTGTGGCAGGAGATACTTTGGACCAAGTAAATTTACAAGCTCCTTTGCTTGAGAGAAAAATGGTTGCTATATTTCATGTTGTCATTTTTTTATTGTAGCAATGTAGTTGTATGGCTATGTGAATTGGTAAAGAGAATACCAAACAATGTGTACACCTGTAACTGTTTCACCCACTTAACATTATCATGTTAGGTAGGCTCACCTTCTGTTTGCTCAGAATAAAGATTTAAACAAAACACAGAATTAACCCAAAGTTGCAGTTTCATGCATATATAACAAAGTTGCCTAGCAACATCACTCAGCCACCTGCAGTTCAGGGTTCACATCTTGTTAACATCATTAAAATTAGAACAATGCAATGGCTTTGTCAGTATGTATTTTGATTGGATCATTTTTTGGTACTTTTGCAATTTGTTTTGTTCTTTGCTTAAGAATCCTGAGTGTTGTTGTTCCAAACATTATTCTGAACAAGTTTCCAGTATTTGAAAAGTGTGTGTGTATGTGTGTGTGTGTGTGTGTGTGTGTGTGTGTGTGTGTGTGGAGAGAGAGAGAGAGAGAGAGAGAGAGAGAGAGAGAGAGATTATGCTTGTATCTCTTGTCTGTTCAAAGGACAGAAGCACTTCACCTCAATTCAGTGACAAATTGCCTTATTTTACAGCAGATGTAACACTTGAATTCCAAACAACTATATGCTATATCTGACATATCTTTGAATTTTAACTAAAGATCCTTATCCAATGTGTGTGTCCCTTGGCTGATAGAAGTTGTTTCTTCTTTTTGGTATGTGAAGAGTGATAAAACAACAAATAGGTTTTTTCATCTTTTTTTTCTTATATGATCTGTGAGAGGATGAAATATCCCCAGAGGTCTGAGTCTAAAGGGCTCTTTTCAAATTTCAGAACACAATGAAGACCACTTTGCAGAGCTTTTGTCCCCCTTCAGCTAGGCATTATGCCATCTGGCTGACAAGTTACCTGTCATCTCTGCTGTTCTTTGATATGCTAGGAACAAGAGGTATCACTAGAGCTAGACAAAGGCTGGGGATGCCCTCAGCATTAGAAATGCTTGAACAAATCCAGCATGGTAGAATTTTAAGATGCTCATATGATGCAGCTCTTTGTAATTTCAATACCTTCTTAGTAAAAGTGGTTTCTTTCTTTCTCTTTCTTTGTTCATTTCTTTTTTTTTTTTTTTTTTGTGGAGGGCAGTAATGTTTGCTTCTAACCTAGGTCTCCGGGCTATCCAGTGTCCAGTTCCTGGCCATCCAGACAGTGTAAGTTGTGGATTCTCTTTCACAGCATGGTCCTCAAGTTAAACCAGACATTGGTTGGGCATTCTCACAAGTTCTGTGTCACCATTGCCCCAGTACATCTTGCAGGCAGGACAGACTGTAGGTTGGGGTTTTGTAACTGGGTTGGTGTCTAAGTTTCTGTTTCTGTAGCCTGCAGAATACCTTCCCATGCCAAAGAGTCTAAAAATGACTCCTAATGATAGTCTGCTATACTCATAGATCAGTGCCTTCTTTAGTCTTCATCAGAAAGACTGTCTCCAGTAGCAGATGGGAGAGGGGCAGAGACCCACAACCAGACATTATGAGGAAAGAGCCTAAATTGGAAGTTTCCAAAATTGAGTACTTCCCCTAGGAGCTTATGGAATCCCATAAAAAGATGAAACTAGAATCCATAATATATATGCAGAGGATGTGGTACAGACCTGTGTAGGCACTATGCATGCTGTCTCAGTCTCTGTGAGTCCATATGATCTTTTCTCATGTTGATTTAGAGAGCAATGTTTTCTTGGTGTCCTTCATCTCCTTTGGCTCTTAAACTTTTTCTGCCTCCTCTTCCACAGTGTTCTCTGAGCCCTGAGGGAAGAGAGTTGATGGAGACATCTCATTTAGGCTAAGTATTACAGGGTTTCTCACTATCTGCATAATGTCTGACTGTGGGGATTTTGTTCCTGTCTGCTGCAGGGGGGAAACTTTTCTGATGGTAGGTGAGCAAGTCATTGACCTACAAGTATAGCAGAATGTCTTTAGAAGTCATTTTATTGCTACATTTTTAGAATAGTACAATTTGTTTCCTCCTATGTTCCTGGGTTATCTAGTCTCAGGTTCTTGGATATTCAAGCAGTGTCAGGCATAGATTCTTTCTCATGGAGTGAGCCTTAAGTTAAATCAGTTATTGGTTGGTTACTCTCACAAGCTTTGTGCCACCATTTTACTAGCATATCTTGAAAGCAGTACAGTATTGTAGAAAAATG
Organism: Lophiomys imhausi; assembly: GCA_907164525.1. Classification (NCBI taxonomy): domain Eukaryota; kingdom Metazoa; phylum Chordata; class Mammalia; order Rodentia; family Muridae; genus Lophiomys; species Lophiomys imhausi. The sequence continues at coordinate 1,073,881 of CAJQZJ010035532.1, read as the reverse complement.
TGTTTTTGGAAGGCATGGCATTTATATTTCTCTTTGTTAGCATGCAGAGTAACTTTTGGTACCCAAAGACCCTAGCATATAGAGGTGGAGTGTAGGCACCCACTCAGCTTATCCATGTTCAATGAGTATAGCTGTTGTATTCAGCAGTGGAGCCCTGCTGTCAGTTTGTGGAGAACAACCTATATAGACAGGGCAAAAGCCTGGGTTGTTTAGGATTTCAATGGGACCCCTTTGGAAAAATATTAGACCAAGAAGATGGCTTAATAAATAAAGATACCTGCTGCCTCAATTGAAGACCTCAGTTCTATCTCTAGAAACCACATGGTAGAAGAGAAACACTTATTGCAAGTTGTCTTCTAGCCTCCGCAGACACATAGTGGGCCACAGAAACCTCCTCAAACACAACAAATATATCTATTAAAAATTAATAAAATTATTATATCATCTTTGTGACATTCTTTTTCTTAATTTCACTGTCAAACTTCTCACCAAACCATTTCATTTCTTCCTCTCAATTCTTACTGGGTTACTCTAGAAGATCCTCCTGACCCATATCTGAAGCATTACTAATTCCACCTCACTATCTTTCTAGAATGAAAGTTCTCTCCCAAACAACCTATTTTGTTCAATGCTTTTAGTATAGATACCTTAATATATAGCCAGCAACATAGACATGCTCCACATTGACTTCTACACCAATATCACCTATATCCCTGATTGTCAATGTCCACTACAATATGGCTCCAACTTCCACACCCCTTTTGTTTGCTTAGTCATAGTTTTCTATTATGTTCATCAAACATATTAACATATTTTCTTCTCAAACTGTTTCCATCAATTGAAATATCTTAATGTATGGCCTCCACCTTGATTTTATTTTGGCAAGTTCATACTCTAATGCTCATGCTTCCCTGAAACTCAACATCCTTCTCAGTCTACCAAATAGTCAATGCAGGAAGGTGCTGTCATGCTGAATTTCTCTAAATTATTTTTATCTATAATAATTTCATTTAATCTGTTGTCTTCTCATGTCCTAGAAGGTAGGATACTTATTCTTTTTACCCTTGTGTGCCTTGTGTGCATACAATAAAATATTTGTGTAATGATGCTGTAATAATATGTATATATGTATGCATTTTAACAATATATTGAATTTGTTCTTTGACAGTTTCATACATGGCTTTAACAGTTATTTAAAATATAGTCAATTCTCACTTACAAAAATTCTTCTATTCCCTACTAAATTTCCCAAGCATCAATGTAGCATAATAATAAATGCTTAGTAATTCATGTCTTCAACCTTTCAATAATATTATTAATTTTATGTTAAATATCCCTTATGTTAATAAAGTTCACATTATAATTGTCAATGCAGATGCATATGGATAAGTGAATTTAAGTATAGTTTTGAAAAGACAGGGAATGAATTAACAAAGAAATGCAACATGTACATATAAGAATGTATATCCATACAAACGAACATCTTTTTAGCTATATTTTAATACTTTAAGAATTTCATACTATGTATCTTGAATATATTCAGCCCCTTACTCCCAACTCCTCCCATACTCCCATAACAACCCTCTCTGCCTCTTATTTCTTCCCACCCAACTTTAAGGTACCTTCCTTTTCTTTCACAATGGAGTTCAGTTCATGTTGTTCAGCTAGTCTTGGTAGTGGTGCATGCCCTAGAATGTAGTCACCTTTCCCGAGGTCACATCATGAAAAAAAAAAAAAACTCTTTCTTTCCCAGCAACTCTTAACCATACAACTTTACTCAAATGCATAGTGAACAGACAGAAATGATAGTCACTTCTAATTATAAACAGTTGTTAGCTACAGAAAACAAGACTAAGGTTAACAAGAGACCTCAGCATTCAGTAAAGAAGGTCCTTCAAATTCCATTCTAAATATATCTGTGCTGATACATATTTTCCAAGAGATGTCTTGCCATGCATGCTTAAGGTCCAGACTTTAAGCCTAAACACCACAAAATGAGTGAAAAGGAAAAAGGAAGTTATTGAGCAGGTAGTTCATTGTATAGGCTTAAGAAATGAATTTGATGACTCTTCTTCTTCTATGTGACTACAGAGATACATCCTTCTTAGTTCGAATGTGCTGCATCCTGAAACAGAATCTTAAAGCAGTCTTCTGCCTTTGAATTTTCAAAATCTTCCCTTTCTTCACGCCGTATAAATTTGTTCAGCACTCAAAGTCAGTATATCCCACAAAGCCTAAGAATCACCATTGAAACACCTAAAGGATCCACTGTTATTATAGAAAATTGAGGCAGTGGACTAAAGAAAATTAGGTAATTTTCTGTCCAATGAGTTTCCAGTTTTCAAGTCATGAATTGTCTGTCACTTTATTCAGCTGCATGCTTGTGCTTTCTTGGGCATCATTCAGGCATTTATTGCTATTCTCATGGAGTTTTTTGAGTTGTTTGTTCTTGTTTTCTTTAAACTCCTTGTATTCTCTGATAGAGGTTATGATTGTTTAACTCATGAACAAAGATTGTTCATGAGTTCATTTAGGGAATTCTTGTGGATGAATATTTCTATAAGACTGGTAGACTTAAAGAGAGATATGCTTTCTTTGTCTTCCAAATTGTTTGTGTTTTTATGATGAGACCTGGGCATGCCAACTTATTTTTCTATTTTGAGTCTGATGTGAGATTCTAGGCTGCCTCTGGGGAGGCCAATTTAAAGTCTATACAAAGAAAGACATGAGGGTTGGCAATAGTGCAGGCAGGGAATATTCCAAGAATTGACTACCCTGTATCCATGAACAGAAAGCACATACCTGGCTTTGCCTGAAGTTTGGATACAGTACAAGAAAGTGTATGATCAAAGGGACTCACCAGATTCGACTGGCACACAGAGTGTAACACCTGGGCTAAACCTAAAGGTTGGAAACCATGTAGGCAGGACTGATCAGACTGAGGCTGCATATAGTATGTGTGACTTGGGATACACCTAGGAATTAGGGGAGTTACTGACAGGCTAGGGTTCAAGAAACTCAACAGATTGAACCTGAGCACAGTTTGTAGGACCTAGGTAAGGCCTGGAGCTTTGATGTGTTGTGGACAACTAGGGAGAAATAAGAGGGGAGGAAGGTCACAGGTAAAATACCTCACCTGTCTGGAGTACATGTGGTGGTTACAGGGTGCCTGACAGAAAGAGGACCTGAAGCAAGGATCAGGTGTGTCTCCAAGACAGCGAGATGAGCTAAATCCCCCTCTAAACTTAATGGCTATCACATACAGAAGTCTTCAAAACAGTTGCCTATTTTGTGTTTATATTTAGAATTACATTTTTAGAAGATAACTTTCATTTATCACTGCCTTTACATTAAATACATGATTTTAAAATATTTTCCCTTCTTTTCCCTTGGGGCTAAATTCTGTTCTTTTAATCTCCTTCTACTTTTTTATACTTCATTTATAATGGATGGTTAAATTTCATTTAGAGACATTTTGGTTTATACACAATAATTTATAACTAGAAGATCTATAAAAAACAAAAGAAAGATGTAAGTTGTCATATATACTGTGTTTTCTGGAATTATGCAAGCCCATTTCCCCTGAAAGATTAGGTTAATGTTAACACCTAAAATACTTTTTCCCCCATCAGGGACAATAACATCTCACTTTATGAATGAATTGTAGACCCAAACATTATTTGTTGACTACAAGATTGAATTCACACTAGATAAAATGTTATCGATGGTGAACATATGAAACTTCTTAATTCTTTTAGATTTTTCAAGACAGGGTTTCTCTGTATTACAGCCCTGGCTATCCTGGAACTCACTCTGTAGACCAGGTTGGCCTCTGCCTCCCAAGTGCTGGGATTAAAGGCCTGTGCCAACACCCCTGGCCTAACTTTTTAATTCTTAATCAAACAAACTCAATCAAAAATACTTAAAATAAATTAAAATCCCATTTAACTCCTTCTGTTCCTGAAATTAAACACAAATGATTCTCTTGAACCTAGCCATCATATATGTCAAAGTTTTTCTAGAAATTAAGTGGTTTTTTTATTATTATGATTTTAGATTATATATCTAGGTTTAAGGAACTTGTCTTCTATTTCTGGGGAAGGAGACATTCACCTAACTTAATGCCACCTATAGTATCTATTTGATCTTAAATGCAACCTTGAAAATGTTAAGGTTGTTAGTTCCTTTTTTCAACATTTATTTGTAACAGTTGTCCTCAGATATGGAATATAATTGTGATTTCATGTGAGTAACTTTCTGTTCTTATGTGAAACGTTTAGTACAGAAACATAAAATGGGTTAATTTTGAAAGAAGAAGCTATTAGAGGAGGGCTACTTTAAGGTGAATGGAATAGCAAGTATGAAGCCTGAAGGGAGAAAGTGTCTGACGCTTTCTAAGAACAAGTTAGTTTTTAGGTCAGTATTTCTAGAATGACAGTGAAAGAAGGGTCACTTAGTAAAACATTAAATAAAAGGAGATGACAATAGCAACTTAGTCGTCATGGTTAAGTCATGACTTTTCACTTTCAATATCAGTTGAAAGAATAGACTAGTGACACAATCAGGTTTGTATTTTAATCTTATCATTGTGGTTGTACACATTTTTTTGAGGTACAAAAAGGGTGAAAACAAGGAAATGAATTGAGGCTGTTTTACAGAGATCCTGCTAAGAGGAAAGAGTGATATAAGCCATCCAGTAACAATGGAAATGGTAAGAAGAAATCAATGTCTACAAATATTTGCAAATAGAGCCAGTAGGTTTTAGTGCTAGAATGTAAGCTAAGAGAAAATGTTGCACCAATGATAACCTCAGGGGTTATGTCACAGAAACCTGAAAGAAATGGCAGTCATTAATTGCCATTGGAAAGAAAGAAAAAAAACTAGCTTGATAGTATGCTAAATTTTACCTATGTATTAACTTGTCCATGGAACATCTCAACTAGGTAGTTAGATAATGTGTTTAGAATTGAAGTATAAGGACAAGGTGGATGATATGAACGAAAGAATCATAGATATGTGGCCAGAATTGGAAACCATGACATTTGATGTTCATGTGGTTTAACTTAAGAAAGAAAAGACTGTCTCCTATGGTAGAAATGTGTTAGGAAATATAACAATGTAAACAATGGTTAACCACCTCACAGTGGTAGGCAGGTTGTAGAACAGTTGCCAACTTGAAAACAAATAGAGTACAAGAAATAGCTAGATGAAACGGTTACAGATATAGTATTAGAGGGTTTTTTATGGCCTGCAGGCAATGTACAGCTGAAGAACCTAGAAAACAAGGTCAGCAAACTTATAGAATGCAGGAAATGAGACTTTTTTCATTTTTATTTTTTTTATTTCTTCAAGTTACATCTCAATCACAAACCCCTGCCTACTCCCTCTTCCAGTCCAATTCTCCCACCCTCTTCCCCCTCAACCCCCCATCCACTTCCTATTTTTTCAAGTTTAAGGTATATCTTTTCCCCCCAACAGCTCCCCCTTTCAGTCCAACAAATGCCTCTTTCTCTTATAAAAACAAATACAATACAAAACAACAAAAATAATTAGGCCACAATTATGAGAATTATAAGGCTTAGCAAACATTCCCAATGTCCATTCCGTATGTATTTGGCAACTGACCTTAACATTCTACTATGCAACCATCTCCATGAGTTTAAATATCTATATCCAACTCAGCTTCCATCCTAAATTGCATCTCCATTTTAAAAAATATCTTCTTATAGCCAGAACACCCTCTTAATTCCTAAACAATGCAAAATTTAACTATGAGACTCTAGCTATCTAGTCTTCAAACACATCAGAGACCTGAGAGGGATAAATATATCTGATTATACAGGAAGTACAGGGACAGCGGCTCCCAAAACTAAGAAATGACAGACAACTGGCTGCCTGGACAGTTTCCAATTTCTCTCCATACATTAGAGCATCAATCTTCAGCCGTTTGACCCTGTTTCTGTGACAGACATTAATTGTAACACAGGAATTAGGAAGGACTTGCCTACCCTGTCTTGGCAGATTCAGGCTGTCGACTTACCTGCTTCGAAGTTTTGTGTATTTGGCTACATTGGTACTGAGCTTTTTATATTGGTACAAAATTAATTAAGGTTAACTCTTTTTAAGGTACTGTACCTAGATAACACTTAAAAACGCAATGGCCTTTTGTTAGTAGCTAGCATAAAATATTTAGGATAATTAAGAAATGCAAACTAATAGTTATCCAAGCATGTCATTTTGTTAGGTACTAGTGTAGTTTATCACAGATGTATTCTAAGTTAACTGGAAATCAAGTTGCTAAGAGACAAGCAACATTTGCTGATCCAAATATATGGAGATAGATGATCTTCAAAAACCTCAAGTGATCTATAGAATGTGGCATTCAAAGATGTTTTCTTAAGATTTTTTTTTGATATTGAGACATGTCACCTTTTGACAGCATCCCCTATTCTTCTCCAAGGAGGTGATGAGCATCAAAGAATCTCCAATTGGAAATGGTTGAATTAGTGGCAAGCCTGTCACTTAGCAAGAAAAATCCCTTGCTTCAACAGTAGACAGACTGCTGTCCAAAAAGGAAATGGGACTTTTGAGGCAAGGAAAGAAGATTGGTATAATATGAAACTGTAAAGAAAGAAAACATATCTTTTTAACAACTTGCAAGATATTATAGATGATTCAATTCTAGACCATGATTAAAAGGCTGAAGAGAACATACATAGGCTACCTTTTCCTGCCAGCAATACTGAATAAATAAATCCCCTTCACCCAGTATGCAACTGTACATAGAGGTAAACATTTTTCAGATCATAGTTGTGAGTTCAATCTCAGTTTATTTCCAACAATATCAAGAAATAAATTTCTTACTCCTTCAAAACTAGCATCCCTATTACTTCAAATGACTCTTCTTTGTGGCCTCTAACTCAACTTTTAGGAAATGTGAAGAGAAAAGAGAGCAACTGTAGTCAATTAGTTTCATAGCCTCCTACTCTTTATCAGTTTCATTATTCCCAATATGATAAGGTCCATTGTTCAGTGGTCATTTTGGAAACATGGAGGTAAAATATAAAGAAAAAACAAAAAGAGGAGAATTACATAGAAACTCCAGGAAATTACCATTTAAGTGATGAGAGATGCATAGTATCATTTTCAAATCAATGAAAATATATAAATATCAGACTGAGGTGCAAACTTTTCCCTTGCACTTTTTCCATTAAATGTTATAAAAGGCTCGGTAAAAATGAAAGCATGCATTTACTTATTTTTCATATGTATCATCAAGATAAAATGATATAAAACTTCAGGTAACATCGTAAAACTTATTGGATCACTGATTGCCAGAGATAAAATGAATATAAAAATGTCACAATCCATTGTTTTTAACTTATCTCACTGATGGATAATGTGAAGTTCCAAAATTTGGATAAAATTTGGTTTCAGACCTTAACACAATGTGCTTTCTGGTTTTCAGTTGATTTTTCTCTTTTATGATTGTATTTGAGAAGACACAAACCAAAGGTCCAAATTAGTCTCCTTAAAGTGACTAGTAATAGATTTTTTATTGTATTCAAATGTTAATTTATTAACATTAACTTATTAATTATTAATAATTTATTACAATATTTTTTTAAAAACAGAACTCATCTATGTGGGTTCTTAAACATCCATACTTCAATTTGAGAAAAATACATTTAGTGGTGTGAGGTTTCACAGTACATGTTTCTGTTCTATTCTTGTTATGGCTTCATTTTGAGTTTGTTGGTACTAGACTTCAGAAGTATAGCTGTTATGCTGCCTACTCCATCACAACATGCTTCAGCAAATGCTCTTAGGTGAAAGATGCTGTCTTTAGTAATGTAAGTTCTTACTGTTGAGCAGTTATTGCCCCATACACAGCCACTTTGAATTTATAAAGTGGCATTAGTTGTTCCTAATAGAGTGTTTGTGCTGTTTCAGTAACTCAGTCTTCTCTTTTTTTTTTCTCATGTAGATGAGGAGAAGGATGCTGTTTAAGATAGGCAAGACCTTAGTATTCTCTGCTACTGATGGACGAAAAAAGAGTTTAACACTGAAGTCATCCATTGTGAGTATTCAGTGGAGAACATCATATATGGTATATAAAGAAAAAGAGAGAAGTAGAGGGGAAGAGAAATAGAGAGATAGAAAATATTTTGAAATGACAAAACATTTCATTTAAAGAGAAATGCCAGCATTGGTATATTGATATCTGAGTGATGCAAAAGACTACAGGAATTTATATAATCATCTGTCTTTTCTTTCCCAATTTCCTAAAGATAAAGGAAGAAAAGGAAGTTCTCTGAAATGATTAGATTGTAGTTAACAGCCTAATAGTATTTGACAGAGGCCAGATAGATGTTTTTGTAGACCAAGAAACACTCAAATATCTATAATAAGGAGGAAATCATGTTAAAAGGCAAACATTTATGATGGTAAGACACACTGATACTCACAATTAATAGGTCCTTTGTCAGCTTTCCAAAACATTATGAGGAAAGTAACAATGACTTCCAGTTTTTCTCTTCCATACACACTATTATTGCATGGAAATCATATGAAGATTAAAAAACAGTCTCTTCTGAATGCATGTTGTAAGCATGCCATTGTTCCTTACAGAGGGAATACAATTTCCTATCTCTACATGAGGAAAAGAGCTCAATAAAATGTTACATAAAAGAATGCCTAATCTCAGGAATAGATAGCTTAATGATTTACAGCCATCTTGGGTTCATCCTAAGGAACCCGTGTAAAAGAAAACAACAGAGAGCAGTTCAAGAACATTTAATGTGTTTCCCTTTTCCTGATAGTAAAATTTTATCTTGGAATTCTCTAGACAGTTAGCTATTTACACTACAAAAAGTATCCCTACAAACTTTTATGTCTTATCAAATGTTATTTTTAATTGTGCATTTTTGTAAGATGAACAATTAAACTTGAAACTGAAGGAGCATTTTTGTGCACATGAAATATATACACTATATAATTTCTCTCTCTCTTTGGCAAAACAAAAAAAATCAGGAAGTAAGAATGGCATGTAGAATATGATGAAAATATGAGACTCGGAAGTAAATTTGAAAATGAAATCAGGAGCCAGTTTTATTTTTTCAAGTTATGCACTAGTCAATATTTAAAGAAGTTTTCTTAAAAGGTCTGAAAAAACATTCAAGTGTTTGGGACAAGGTGTCACTTGCTTATAATCCATGCCTAATCTAACTTCCAGTCTGCATTTAAATATAAGATTTGCATTTGATCCTCATCTGACAGCTTTCTTTAAAAAATATAAAACTAAAAAGCTTGTCAATCAGAGATGCAAACACTCTTTACAAAAAAAGAGAAGCTCAGGTAGAAAACAGCAGCAACAACAGGTGGCACAGATTCTGGAGTGGGCTTGCACCCAAGAGAAGCAACACTGATTCATGAGCATAACTACAGGGCCTGGTGCAAAGCCAGCTTTGAATCTCTCTGCTTTTAGAGAAGCTTTTAATGTTTTATCATCTTATGAAATGGGAGTGAGTTAGTTACTGAACACTGGTAGCCCTAGTGGTCTGCCCACCTTTGACACAGGGATGTTCATTCAATTATGTCAGCACTGCCTATAGGAAGATGCTTAAAATTTAATCTAGATAAGTAACCTCTGGGATCCTTTATCTTGCCTGGATTTAACATGGAATCAGAGATGATAGGGCTTCCATGAAAACAGTTGGTCGCTCATGAATGACCCTAGAGCACACCAGCTTGGTTTTATAATTTCCATTGGAGTATCATTTTACATTCTGTTAATCTGTGTTAAGTTAACTTTTGAGGAGGAGGAGGAGGTATAAACAATTGTATGTTCATTCCAGGTAATTCACCAATGACAGACAAAAATAAAAATTCCACCAAAAGACCAACTTGGTGAACCAATGAGTGTACTGAGCTTACTTACAGAACATATGTGACTACTTACTTTCAGGAGAATCGATGATACTCAAAGATGCAAAGTCCCCCCCCCCCCCCCCCCATTATGAATGGTGATGTCTTGGAAGCTGAACCAGGGAGTTTTTCTTTCAACTCATTTTCCATTTTCTGCTTTGTGTATACTATAGCATTTCAAGATCACCTGAAGTTAGAGATGGGGCAGAGGGAACTATAACTTCCCCAGGAACAGGATTTTGTCTTGATTTATAGCAATAAATAGAAAGCAGCCTTAAATGCAGTCAGAAAGACTGTAGTTGCACAAAAAAATAACCATATCACTACTGAACTATCAAGCACATATCTTAAATGAAATGTTGATAGTGTACCACACAGTGTTCACATGTGACTGTTGGTGATGAGTCTCTTCTAGAAGTTTGAGTAACATCTACCAGCACTATGAAAGTCACAAGAAGGGAGAGACTTCCAGCTCAGCCCCAAATTGATTTCTCTGTTATGTAGGTAGTATACACTGTGTCATCATCAATAAGGTCTTTTTTTAAGATGTTTTTTCTCCTATATATCTTGGGCTTGTATTGATTTCACAATTATCCTGGCTCAGATTCTTTTTCTTAACTGCTAGGATTACAGTCATGTGCTAGCCTTCCTGGCTAGTGTAGCTATTACCTCTTAAAGAACCTTCAACCCAATATCTAGTCAAACACTGAGCCCCCATTATGTGCAAAGTACTGTACTGGATGCATAACAACACCAAGGTATGTCTTTTAGATAAGACTTTAATTTTCTCTCTCTCTCTCTCTCTCTCTCTCTCTCTCTCTCTCTCCTTTCTGTGCCTCTCCTTCCCTCCCTCTCTATCAAACATAGTCAAATTTCATGAGTAAGTATAGTAAAGACTTCTCATTTGTGTAACACTTTTACCTTTTAAAGAAGGGACCCTAGAGCCAACAGAAATAACATAATCAAGGATTACCAAGCCCTATTTCCAAAATTCATATCATCCAAGTTTCCTGTCTAGTAAGTTAGTATATCTGGCCCTGATATATATTCACATGCCATGTTAATAATCCAAAAAATTGAAGAAGAGGAAGGAGGAGAAGAGCCATATACTAATCATTAATGATCACAGACTGGCATGATACTAAAAAGTATATGCCAATAGTATCTCATTTAATGCAAATTATAAATCTACCAATATAGAACAAATAAATACAAGTGCTTGTCATTTGAAAATAATAATAAATCAGAAACAACTGGCAGATCACTTATTATGAAAAACTTAGAGGACACAAGTATTGAATAATAATAAATAGCTTGCCTCAGCAACTGTAAGATCCCAAGTTTAGTTCATGACAGTGAAATAAAAGTCATCCTCCCCCCAAAAAATCCAAAATGTTTAGATTAAGGGTGCTTTATTGTCTTCTCTGGCCAACAAAACATAGGAAGCAATCCAACCCTCACACTGTGATTTTCATTAAATGGTCGTATGACTTTTGAGAATGTCTTTCCCATAGGATACCTTCTTTTACATACTATAGCGATATTGTTTACTATTCTTTCAGATGTTTTTATTTCAACTCTGTGGGGCAAGTCAGAGGTTGACATTGCTTCATGATTTAATTAAATCTTTTCATAGAAGTGGACAGTGCCTCTTAATACCCAACACCATTCATTCTAATCAAGTAGCACCTGGTCTTCAGAGCTGGCAGCTAAGAAGACAGAAGTTCTAATACAATATGGGTATGGAAAGATTTCATTGTTCCTATCACTTATTTCCTTCAAAGAACAATGTTGGTTATAGTAGCAGGTATGCGAGACATCAATTTACTTAGATAGACACAATCCATAATTATTTTCTGTAAGCCATTCCCATTATTACTCTCAAATACTTCTATGGAGCTTTTGATCATCTGCCAATCCTAGAAGAATCTTTGGGATTTGATGAAGCCTCTTTGGTCAAACCAGGGCAAAAGGAGAGCAGGGTGTGTTTGCTGTTTCGGCCAGTGCTCCAGTTCGGGGAAAAAAAAAAAAGTTGGTAAAGCAGCTGCAGCTTCTGTCATTGCCCTTGACTCCCCCTTAGCCTCAGGTGGCTACTGAGAGGCCTGAGGTCTTTGTGAACACTCTATACCTCTGGCATATTTTCTTACAGAAGAGAAATGTACACTGCATAGTTTCTATGGATAATGTCCATCCATGGGGCAAGTTCATTTCTTTTCATCTGTACAGGATCATCATACAAGCATTATTAAAGTGTTGTCCAGTCTTTAAAGACTTCCAGAAGCTCATTGACACAGCACTTTGCTTTCTCTTAATTTTTCCTCTAATATCCCTGGATCAAAACAAATCTTACCTATTTTGATCTCCAGTGACCAGGACATACACCATTATCTATTTTACCCTTTTCTTGTCTCTTTCTGATTGCCTTTGTTCTTTAGGAACCCAATTTACATACTACTCTGCTACTCAGATCTTTCAAATGCCTCTTGCATCATAAAAATCACATCCCCTGGGCTGGAGAGATGACTTAGCCATTAAAGGCAAGGGTCACTTTAAAAAAAAAAAATCACATCCTCCAGTGGAGTTTACCAAAGCCCCATGCTAATACTGGGACCCTCGCTGTTGTAATTTCTTTCTACACTTTTCAGTGAACACAGTCCTGTCTCACCTAGTGAAGTTGTTAACACCACTTCTCTCATGCTTCATTCTCTAAGTAATGCTAGTCTCTCTTCGGTTGCCTTATAGTACCTGATATACTTGGGAATTCATGCCATTCTAGCAAGGACTGCATTCCCTTTTATTTTCTTACTATTTAGCCCTTTTCTCAAGGAGCTATCAGTAGTTACAATTCTTTTTCTCTGCTTCCAGAGCCATCAGATTGATCTTATCTGGCCTCCACATCCAGGCTTTGACGTGGTCTTATAACTCTGTCCTAATCTAAGTGTACTCATGAAGTATCATGTTCTTCTACACTGGGTCATTAAGAAAGTCTTCATATACATGCTGTATTAAACTTCCAATCTTATAGGTATCCTCTATCATTTACTTGTACAAATGTCTCTTTTTTTCCTCAGTGTCCAATGCTTCAGAAGGGTTCCATATTTTTGGATCCCAGCATCTCAACTTTAGCACAGATTCGATTTGTACTCACTTATTTTTCTTCCCCTGACAGCAATAATAAATAAGAAACCATAATCTTCATCTCATCTTCTTTTTTGTTCAGTTTACCCATGGAATCAGAGGTTAACATGAAGACTGTTATGCACATGAACCCACACCATTCTAACCCACTTCTCAGGTGGGACCAAACTCCAACTAGCCAGCCTTCTTCATCACAGTTGAATTTCTTGTTATGCTTACCAGTGGGCATGTAACTTTTCCATTGACTAATAGTCAATCTTATCACATATATGCTATTTTGAGGGGCTATACTGTATTCTCCAGTTTTTCGGTCATTTTTCAGGGCACAGACATACAAACACAGCAGGAACCTGGAGACAGGAGCTGATAGCTGATATAGAGGTCATGGAGAGGAGCTGCTTACTAGCTTGCTCCTCATGGCCTTCTCAACCTGTTCCTTATTGCACCCAGGACCACCAGCATAGGGGCTGGATCCTATGTGTGAGGCTGGATCCTCACACATTAATCACTACTTTAAAAAATGTCCAAAATGCTTGCCAACAACCTAAACACTTCTCAGTTGAGATTCTCTCCTCTCAAGTGACTCTAACTTGTGTCATGTTGATATAAAACTAACCAACAAAACCCCATTCATTAAGCGGATAAGAATTACTATGCAGGACAGAATACCACACTTTAGATTCCCCTTCCAAGGATATTGCACCTACAGATGGAGCAGATTTTAATTGCATATGGTCTTATCCATGGTAAGATAGATTCATGGAACTGCTGTCCTAGCAAGAAAATAAACTACATTTCACAAAGGGAAAAAATTGTTATTAAGATTACTCTCATAGAAGTTCCACCTCCAACAGTTCAAACTCAGTTTTGTGCATACAATCACCCCTCCCTAAGTCATGTTTGATTCTGTCATGCTTCATTATTAGATGTCAGTTTGTTGCATTAAATGTCTTGGATGAGACATGAACAAACAGCTATTCACTCCCGGATAGAGCACCAATGACAGATCCAAATAAGAATGCTTTCAAGCCCAGCTTGTTCAACCTAGCTCTGCCAAGACAGGGTAGGTAAGTCCTTCATAATTCCTGCTCTACAATCAATGTCTGTCCCATGAGTTTATTTTATATACAGACCATGGGTAAGAGTCACTTAAAGTAATATGTGTAATTCCCAAATACCTGTACCACCTCAAAGCCAAATCCATCATGAATAATGACAACATAGAAGCTACATAATCATACTTTCAGTTACTTTCCTGCTATCTAAGTACTCTATCACATCCCATGATCATACTTGCAACTGGAGAACATAGCAAAGAGTAAAGCTGGAATCTCAGCTGAGGGTCCTGTGACAATACCTCCATTCTTCTATTATGGGATTTTAGAGAATATCAACAGCAATATCATTCTACTGCTTTTTGTTGTTGTTGTTGTT
>CAJQZJ010035532.1:1005802-1055490 GCA_907164525.1 Lophiomys imhausi | reverse complement strand
TTATTACTGTATTTTTAAATACTAAATTATATATTACTGAAGACTATCATGGGGGCTGTGTGACATTTAATTTACTTTTATATATTCTTAGTTCATATAAATATAAAAGTTGACTATTCCCACAAGACAGTGGAAGTAGTTTCAATGATTTTTTTAAGGTAGTGCATATGAAAGCAACGATGTTACTTCAGCTCCCAAATAAAGGTAAATCAAACCTAAAAGAGAATAGCAACTAAATGGTATACATGATATATTTGTGAAAATATATGGTGATGCTAAATGGAACATATTCATAGATAAAGGTGGCATTTTAATAATGCAGTTTTTAGTTGCTAATCAACCAAAAAAATAAGGGTTATTTTTCTTGCCTGAAATCATGGAGCTTTATATATCTGACTGTCATCACATATATATTGGAATTTTTTTGTTTATTTATTACATGAAAGTACATCTCCATCACAGTGCCCTCTTTCCACCCCTCCTGGTTCCACCCTCCCACCCTCCCCTCCTTCTCCCACCCATCCCACTCCTCCGATGTGGAGTGTCCCTACATATCAACTGCCCTCAGTTCAACAGTCATACGAGGGCTAAGAGCTTTCTATTGCACTGGGGGCCTGGTCTTCTACACTGGAATTTTTTTTTCTGTTTTGGTTTTTTGAGACAGGGTTTCTCTGTGTAGTCCTGGCTGTCCTGGACTCACTTTGTAGACCAGGCTGGCCTCGAATTTACAGAGATCCACCTGCCTCTGCCTCCCAAGTGCTGGGATTAAAGGCGTACGCCACCACCGCCCGACTACACTGGAATTTTTTAAAGATTTATTTATTACTTCAGGCTACATCTCCACCTCAGTGTCCTCTTTCTGCCCCTCCCAATCCCACCTCCCATGCTCTACACCCTATCCTTTCCACCTCACTCCTCTGGAATGGAGTGTCCCTACATAACAGTCCCCACCCCAGTTCAGCAGTCATATGAGGGCCTATAGCCTCCTCATACACTGGAACCCTTCAAGGCAGCACCACTAGGGCAAATTAGCCATATAGTACAGGATAACTATACTATAACCAAAACACTGGAATTTTTAAAGAGCACTTGGTAGAGAAAATCACACTGGAAGGAAACTGTGCACCTGGTTTTCCTTACTGTATGGGTTTATACAATGCCCAACGGAAACACACACACAAAATCTGGATTTAAAAAATGTAGCTTTAAAAATATAGTTGATAGGTATTTGTGAATCACCGCAAACACTGAAATGTGAGCAATTAGACCAAAAAAGGATTTTTGTGTATAGTAAATTGACATCAGCCATATAGCTGGCCACTTTGATGAGAAATGTGAAGTGGGATAGTCATGATCATATACCAGGTGGGAAACGTTTTGAGAAAAGTACCAATCAGTATCATCATGCAAGAAGGAACATTTAACCAGAAGCATTCATTTATTCATCTAACATATATTGAATGAGAATCTTTGACACACAAGGCAGTATAAGAAGGCAAGGTACAATCACTTACCTTCAAACACTCAATATGAAAGGAATGCTATGTTAACTATTACACGTTTTCTGTTTTATTAACTCTTTGAGAATTTCGCACAGTAATATTTGATCATATTGATATTCCTCTTGCAACTCTTCCAGATCTAATCCCTCTGCTTTTCCTACACAATTTTATGTCTTTTTCCCCATCAAGGTAGATTTTTTGCTCAAATATTCTTGGAAATATGTATGGCCTTCCACTGGAGTGTAGTTGACTAATTAGGTGCCACTCTCTTAGAGAAAACTGACCCTCTCCTAGCAACTAACAGTTTGCCAATAGCTCCTCCATTAGGGGTGCAAGTTGATGCCCAACTCCCCTTTTTATTCTGAAAATTGATCCGGTCTTTGACTTGTACATGTCTTTCTTCTGCATGCTATCATAATCTATGCAAATTTATATCTGCAGTCACCATTCCATGCCAAAAGACACTGTTTTCTTGTAGCCATCAACCTCCTCTTTTCAGTTTTCTACAATGATCCCTGAGCCTTTGGAGGAAGGGGTGCAATATTTACTTTCTCTTTGGGACTGGATTTCTGCATTTGTTTATCCTCTGCACTTTGGTCAGTTGTGGCTCTCTGTGTTAGTCAATATCTACAGCAATGATTTTGCTGATGGGAATTGAGATATGTCTTAATCTATGGACATATAAGTCATTAGGAATAGGTTGAATATCTTTTTCCATTTAGTAGCATATAATAGTAATAGGTTCCCTCCTAGGTCTTATGATCTATTTAGCCATAGGGTTTTTGGTTTTTGGTTTTTTGGTTCTTTTGGCAACAAATAATGGTGGAAGGTATTGATTTCATCTCATGAAGTAGAACTTAAATACAGTTTTAAAAAGAGGTTGATTACTCCTATATTTTTTGTGCCAGTATTGCACTAGTGGGCATGTCTTATTAGGTCAGTCATTACTTCAGTTCACAGTGTTCACAAGTGATATTATTGATGAATACTTTTCTCCTTTGGTAGCTTGGATCTTACTATGAAATCTAGCCAGTAGGTATGAAGACCAAAAATGAGTACCAGATTGATATTTATGCTCTATGACTACAACATATGTTCTTTTCAGAAACATGCTCTTACTGCATAGTGATATAAAGTAACCATGAGTATTGACAATAACCTTTAATGCTTGAGGTTGTTTCAGAACTCATCTGCCAACAATCCCAAAAGAGGTAACCCATTCCTGGCGCTGGGCTCATTATTCGTTAGCTACTAATGTCTAGTAGGAACACATTCCCACTTATAGGATAACTCTACTTTAATCTTTAATGTCTGTGTATAAATGTATTTCAAAAAGCATCTACATCCACATCATTTCCAGTTAATCCTTTTGAAATAGTGGATTTGTAAAGAACATTAGAAACACCATGTGTATTTTATTTGTAGTTGTATATATGTTACTTATTTAATAATTTTAGAGAACTGCATAATCTACCTGGTTTCAGACTTAAGATTCTATTAGTATCATAAATTTTAGCTGAGAAGTTACATAAAGTGTCATTTTCTTTCTGCAAAGTAATAGGACTTTGGAGTAATAGCCATATTTTCTTTTCTTTTTTCTTCTTCTTTTTGGTTCTTTTGATGGAATATTCTGTCAGATGGCATTTTAAAATAGAATTCAACAGATTCAGATTTGGGTATAAATTAAGGAATATAAACACACAAATGTAAAGAAGAATAAAATAAATCATAGATAATGTAAAGGAAATGGATGCCAAAAACCAGTAAGATTTTTTTTTAAATATCAAATCATTAGCAACATCCTGTCAGTTACAGACAGAAGGAGCTGCCTATAGAAGAGCTGAATCAGACATCAGGAAGAGGATTGAAACCATCAGGCTCATATTAAATAATGTGTGGTGACAACCCCAAGGGACTGGCATCTGGAAGCAGACAGAATGAGCTTTTAAATCACTTTTATTGGAACTCCTCAGCTGCAGGTAATGGCTTAAGGGATGCAGAATATGCAGATTTGAAAGAAATGCAATTTTACTATTTCACAGTTTTGTCTCCCCTGACTCTCTGCAAGAAATCTTTGAGAATATTTCTGCCACCTGCATGCCCAGCATATTTTCTTATCTTTCACACATTTTCTCCATTCCTTTCCAGTTTTACTAGGCCTTGGAAATGAAACCTTCTACTTATGTTTTTCTTATGTTGTTTTTCATTAACTTCACACAAAATTTTTCAATGTAAAAAAATAACACTCTAACAATGTACAGTCTATGGAAAATTCCTTTTGCTTCATTTTATTTTAATAATTTAAGGTATACTTAACAGCTTTCAGCCTATTGTAATCAGTATTGTTGTTTATCAACCAACACTATCTTGTTCTCCTAATTATCTTGAGTTCTGAAAGTTTCTCTTAGATTCAACCTAAGACACAAAGTAATCAAATTATATAGTATTTTTGCACACTACAAGAGCTATCTTTTATGGAAATTTTCTTTAATTCAAAAGTAAAATTTTCACTATTTACAGAAAAATTAAAAATATAATTAAAACACAAAAAAGATCAAAACCTAATGAAAAACTGGCAATCTAAATATAAAGATCTATGCTTTTGTTGGTTATAAAAATATTAAACTGACCTAGTTCTCTGTCAATAATTTTCTGTTGTTTTATAACTACCTACATTTAAAGCCTTGATTCTGTAAAATCTATGAGAAGGTTGAATATATACTGAAAAGTAATCAAGCAGGATGACAGCATGAAAAGACCATGTCATAGGAATCAGGGGACAATCCCAGTGAAACTAATCATTTCCTGGGAAAGTGCTTTTTCAGTATCTTTACTGTCTCAGCATTTGAAGCTAACTTTCAAAAAACAGCATGCTTGGGAAATTTTACAAACTATGTTTCAATCTAAAATTTTATCCATTCATGAATGAGGAAAAAGATTTTAATAAATATGAAGAAAATCTGGAAATGGTGCCTTAATAAAGTGTGTTTTTTTTCTAGTAATTACATTTATTGTGTGCATAATCTCACCTTGAAGATCATAACTGACTAGATATAACCCAACCATAGACCACTTGTCTTGTAAAAAAAAGCTTGACCTAGTGCTAATTTTAAATTTACTAAGAAATTTGTGACTATTTAAGATGACAATGGGGCATACAGTCTTTTATTTCTGAATGTCATCTTCCCATCCAGAATTTAACACTTTGTGAATTTAGATTGTAAATAGTATGCTTATAATTTTAACAATGAAGCTCAAACAAAGGACATATATACAATTTAGCCCTTTTCCACCATATTAATTCACAAACAAGTACACAACTACAATAATCAATTACAAATGTACTTTGGAGAAAAAAAACACTAAATTGGCACTTTGTGCCTGTGTATAATCTGATAGAAATTCCATGAAAACTAAAAACTAAAATCATTTTGGTTGTTTAGACACACAGGTGCATCCAGTAAAAGTCAACTCCAATTTTCCATCAAAGAAAATTCAGTGGAAGCCCAATCTTTCATCAAGCCTCTTTGCTCATACAACCTGCAGACAAACAATAAGCTTCTCTAGTTAGGAAAATACATTTTTATTGGAAGTTAAGCAAAAACAATAAAGAGAAGAGAAACACCAGATAAATTATTTGGGCCTTATGTATTTGAACCTTAAATATTTACTTAGCTATACTAGCACGAAATGTTCTTGGGTACCTCTGGGTTTCCATTTGTGGTTTGAGTAAGGAATATCCTTCATTATGTTAGGAACTTGAATACTTGGCCTCCAGTTGGTGGTGCTGTTTGGGCAACTAGTGAAGCCTTGCTGGAAGAACTACATCGCTAGAGGAAGCCTCTGAGAATACATAGCTTCTTCTCACTTTGTTGGCTCTTTCTGTTTCATCTTTGGGATTAAAGATGCGATCTTTCAGCTTTTTGTTTGTGTTCTCATGCCTCCTGTGACATGATGAATACTTCTTCCCCTAGAACTATAAGCCTCAATAAATTTTTCCTTCAGTACGATCCTATGGTCACGGTATTTTATCACGGCAACAGAAATGCAATTAATACAACACTGGTGTAACAATGTATATGAAATAACTAGTGTACAAAGAAAAAGTTAATTTTGGTTCAGTTTTGAAAGTATCAATCTTTATTCAGTTAACTTTGTTGTTTTGGACTTGAGGTGGGGCTTATCATTGTGGATAATAAGAGTATACAAAAAATAGCACATTGCTAGGAAGTGATAGAAAAGGCCATGGTTTTTATCATCTCCATTAGGGTCATACCTTGACCATAAGACATCTCACAGGCTGGATTCTAAGCCGTTAATTCATAAAGCTCTGACAAATACTTATGTGAAGTTCATCTGAATTAGAAAACTTTCTTTGAACTAAATTTCTGCTTTGTTTTACTTATTATTATTGTGTGTATATGTTCACACTCCATGATGTGCACATGGATATCAGGGGCTAAGTTTGTGGAGTTAGTTTTCTTCTTTGCATGAGTTGAAGAAATCAAACACTGGTTATTAAGTTTATGTGACTAGACCCATACTCATTGAGGCATCTCACCAGTGCAAGGATTATTTCTTCATAAGATTTGCAAACCCATAGAGACCCAGGTGTATTGATCAATATCTACCTAGTGTAGATACTGATATCTATAGCTACTCAAGTAGAACACTATCTTAGTATTCTATTGCTGTGAAAAGAAACTGTAACCACTGCAAATCTTATAAAAGAGAGCATTTAATTGAGACTTGCTTATAGTTTCAATGGTTTAGTTAATTCTCATCATAGTGGGGAGCATGGTGGCACACAGGCAAATGTCTGTGCTGGAGAGGTTGCTGAGAGTTCTACATCTTCATCAGCAGGCAGCAAGAGAAGAAAGGAACCCCTAGGATTGCCTTGGGCTTCTGAAACCTCAAAACCCACCCCCAATGACACTTCCTCCAATAAGGCCACACCTACTCAAACAAGGCAACACTTCCAAATTCCTCTAAAGTAGTCCCACCCCTCATGACTAACTATTCAAATACATAAGCCTATTGGAGTAATTATTCAAACCACCACACTAGGCTTAAAATTATCAGGTCATAATGAATATTCCAAGGAAATTTAAGAACATTTTTGAAAATGTGGACAAATTATGAGAAAAATATAAGAAGTGACATGATGAAATATTTTGGCTAGTAGGAGATATAGTCAAAGAAGTGAGCCACAGAAATTGATTTTGACAGCAATATTAAAGTGAAGTGACTGTTGTCTCTTAATGAAATGTTCATGTTGACTACAGAGGAAAGTAGGATGAAAAAAGAAGCACTACACCTCATGGTTTTCCTTTCATCTGATTAATTTAGTCATCCATATTGTGTTAATCCAAATTAATCCAGGAAGTGCATAATGCCCATCTTTTAAAACATAACACAAAGTACACAAAGATAATATGGAGATCTGGAGATAAAACGAAGGTACTCAGTGCATAAGAGTTGGAAAGTGAAAAAGAAAGAGGATAGTCATAATCAGCCATATCACTGATATTAATTGTGAAGTCCTAGGAGTTAATATCAACTCTAAGACTAGAAGCACAGTATGTGTTTCTAATTGTTAATTGGTCTTTCAATAGATTTCTAAACTTGCCCAACTGAAAGGTGAGTAATGAAAACTAAAATACTTCATGAATCCTCAAGGGAAATATATTAAAATAAAAGTCATAACTATGTATATAAATACACAAGAAGCAAGTCCTAAAGTTAACATTAATATCATAGGCTACCAAATTATAAATCACAATATACACTGCTATAAATTTGTTCAGAGACACCTGAACTTATTTAAGTTAAATAAGTATTAAGTAAACTTATCAACTGCCATTTTAATCCACAATGTCCCTCAAATACTATACTTACTATTGAGACAATTATTCATTCATTAAAAGCATGTTTAAGAACACAACATACTTGCGTTTGAAATCTTATTGATTAAATTATCATTTCATTTTCCACAAGTTGCCTAATTTCTACACCTATGAATTACAGATACTTATAGTAACTATGTTTTAGAGTTGTGATGGTTAAATAAGTTACTTTAGATTGAGTTTCCAATGTATAATGCTCTCAATAACATTCAGTTCTCAGTAGTTATTAATAGCAACTCAATTGCATTCAATTAAATTGTACATCTAAATGAGAGAAGCCATCTTCTTAAAGAAATGCCTTCCTAAATACAGATTTTATGAGACAGGGTAAACCCATACTGAAATTATTCAACAAATGTATGTTGAATAAACACATATATACACATATGTATATATAAACATATATATGTATATAATCATATATATATACACATGCATATATAAACACATACATGTTTATATTTTCTTTTTCTCACAAAAATATTGAGGAGTTATTTCATGATAATTAGCCAAATGCTTTCTTATGACAAAGTATTGAATTTCATTTTTTAAACATTTGTTTATCAATTCAAGTCACATCTCCATCACAGCCCCCTCCCTCCACCCCTCCTGGCCCCACCATCCCACCTCCTATCCCCTCTCCTACCAATCCTACTCCTTCAGTGTGAGGTGCCTCCACATATCAGCCCCCCTCAGTTCATCAGTCACCTGAAGGCTAAGATCTTTCTCTTGTTAGACCAGAGTGAAATGTCCCACTACAAGTTAACAAAGTCCATGTTCCTGTTCCTTTGGGTCTGTTGGTTGTAAGATAGCTATCCTATACTATATGGTTAAGATCCAGTTATAACTGAATACATGTCATGTGCGTCTTTCTGGGTCTGGGTTAGCTCACTCAGGATGAGCTTTTCTAGTTCCATCCATTTGGTTGCAAATTGAATCATTTCTTTGTTTCTGATAGCTGAGTAGTATTCCATTGTGTAAATGTCCCACAGTGTTTTAATCCATTCTTCGGTTGAAGGACATCTGGGTTGTTTCCAGTTTTTAGCTATTACAAATTAAGCTGCAATGAACATACTTGAGGAGATGTCCTTGTGGTTTGGTGAGGAATCTTTTGGATATATGCCGAGGAGTAGTATGGCTGGGTCTTCAGGTAGAACTATTCCAAGTTTTATAAGGTATCACCAGACTGATTTCCATAATGGTTGTACAAGTTTGCATTCCCACCAGCAAGAAATTAAACACCAAGAAACCAAATACTCCAATCAAAAATGGGATACAGAGCTAAACTGAGAACTCAGAAAAATTTCTTTTCTGAGACACTTGAAGGGATACTCAACATCCTTAAGCATCAGATAAATGCAATTCAAGACGACTCTGATATTCCATCTCACACCAGTTAGAATGGCTAAGTTCAAAAACTCAAATGACCATACATGTTGGAGGGGTTGTATTTATATTATATAAGTCATATTTTATTATTCAAAATATATCTTTACTGAGACATTAAATTTAAGGGAACATATCACCATAATTTTAGGGAAAATATATTAGACTTCTCTGCTACATGGGAGCCACACATTGTGTGGAAATTGTGTTACAGAAAGTTTTTCTATGTGTAGCATTTCATTTTAGATTTATGTTTTATCGTTTCTGAATAAAAAATTTATAAGTTTAATATAGGGTAAGTTTGTGTGAAGGTCAATTAATAACAACAAAACAATGAAGATGAGCAATTAAATATGTCATTTTTATATTTGTTACCAACCAAACATCCAGTTACCATTCAGTTAGAAATATAAACAAACTCTGTTGAAGATTCAGTATTTTACAGAGCTTGTATTTATTTCCATTTAGTTTTACAGTACAACTACATTATTTCTTCCTACTGTTTGCAAAGCAGAATCAATCCTGTTTACCCAAGAGGACTGATTGCTCTCTTCTATCTCTTGTTTTTGTCTTACTGAGAATTGCAAATCCATCTCTTTCAGTGTTTCAATACATTCAGCCTTTGCATTGCTCATTAGCACTTGTGTCAAAGGATGTGCAAGGAACAAGAATGAAATAGAATGTTAGCCAATCTGGTAAACTGCTTTTTACTACTTTGGTAAATGGTGTGAGAGATTAGAAGATGGTAACCACCAAGTAAAGTCAAATACATGAAATTTCTCTTGATTTTGCCATAACACTTTAATTAATAAAACTAATAATGGATTTCAAACAATCATGACAAAATACTCATAAATATTTAGTAATGGTACCCTTCACAAGGTTTGAAATTACCACGTATTTTAAGTCAAGAATGGGTCTCTAGGACCCCTATATTGTATAAATGAATGAATAAGTAAATAATTGAAAATTAGTAACAGTGAAAACTAAAAATAATAATGATAATGATGATGATGATGATGATAATAGTAATAATGAATTAAAACCACTCATAAGTCTTTAGTTTGTAATATGTATGTACATGTGCATGCATGTAAGCAGGTATTACATACCTGTATATATGCATGACTGCAAGTATATGTATATGAAATACTGATTTTCTCAATTCCATCACTAACATTTCTACTTTATATGAGAAAAAACAATGTTTCAATTTTCCTTTTTGCTGTTTCTGTTTTTCCTTATGAAACTGTGAAAACAAATATATTTATGTTAACAATAATAACAATATAGAGATATTTTTAATAGCTATGAAAGACTAGATGTTTTACTTATGAAAGTATGTTCATGCTATAATAGTCTACTCTCAGTTAACAATAAAGCATGAGCAACTTCCCAGATGACCACAATTAGCACTTCTAAATGCTTTTATAATGGATAAGAATATCCTACAACAAACAGACTGAAAGGAACAGGAACATGGACTTTGTTACTTTTTAGTGGGACACTTGCCCTAGAGGAGCTACTCACTAGGCCCCCAGTGCAAAAGGAAGCTCTTAGCCCTCATATGACTGATGAACTGAAGGAGGTTGAGATGTGGGGACACCCAACACTGGAGGAGTAGGACAGGTGGGAGAAGGGGGTAGAGGAGGTGGAGGGTGGGTGAGTGGGACCAAGAAGGGTGGAGGGAGGAGGCTGTGATAGAGATGTAACTTGAAATAATAAATAAATGTAATTTTTAGAAATAGAAATAGCCCACTGAATAGCTGCATCATTCCCCTATTAATGGATATTTTATGTTCCCAACAGTTTCTCTGATTTTGTTTTATAGATAATATGCTGACAGATAGTCATATACATAAATATTTTATTTATCTGTTTTAACTTTGCTTTGTCTATGAATAGAACATTAACAGAAGAAACCACTAGGTCATCTCACAGTAAATGTTGATAATGCCTTCCAATTCACAAAGTGTTCATAGCAAGACTGTCATAGTAGCTAACAAAGTGACACACTTGCATGACTAGGATTTTGTATTTCTTAACTATCCTAAACAGTTTAAGATGGTTGGTATCAAGAGGCCAGAGCTTCACATTTCATTTTTAAGTATCTTTAGGTACAATACCATTAGGAAGCGTTACCTTTAATTTTGTATCAATATACAAATATCTATTCCAATGTGGCCAAATATACTCTTAATTTTGTATCAATATACAAAGATCAATGCCTATGTAGCCCAATACAATCTTAATATTACGTCAATATACAAGGGTCAATACCATTGTGGCCAACTATAATCTTAATTTTGTATCAATATACAAAGATTAATACCGATGTAGTCCAATACAATCTTAATTTTGCACAATATACAATGGTCAATACCACTTTAGCCAAATATAATACAAATTTTGTATCAATATACAAAGGTATAAGAGCATATTCAATAATCTGTCCCTTCTTCTTGGTCTTTCCCATACTATGCCTATGTCCCATTTTTCTCAAGTCCGTGCACTCCTACATAGGAGAGAAAGGATACAGAAAAGGAGAAGAAGGAAGTCCCTGGGTCTAACCTCCAAAACCCATTTAACAAGACCACTTAACAGCTTGTAGTCTCTTCCCCTAAATAACAAAGTTTTCTGTTATCCTTCAAATAACCAAAAGGGGGGCGGAGAAACACCCTCCCCACCCTCTGGACATGGGACGACGCTCTCTTAAAATGACTTCCTGCTGATTTGGGTCGTAGTAAACCTGTTTGGGGCCCGAACCAGAATGGAAAAATGGTTAAAAATGTTAGTACTATCCTTTTATGTTCAGTCCTTTTTTGCTCAGCTGTTTAGATGTCCTAAGAAGTTTGTAGGCAGAAGCTGATCTTCCAGGATTTACTGAAGTTCTGGCTGGGGCAGTGTGTAGAGCTGAACGATCTTAGCGATTTTGAGTTGTTGTGGTTGTAGACTTTTGATGGAAACAGCTATTGAGGGAGTCTGCAAGGCTGAATCACCTGGGCTACTCGTCTTCTTTGGTGTCTGATTCTGTTTTCTGTTGAGGTTTCCGTTGTCCAGTTGTCCCTGGGTTCCTTGAATGGATGCTTTGAATCTCCTGGAAAGATAAGAACAGAGCCCTGCCCTAATCCTAACTCTGGGACAATTACCCTTTTTTTTGGGGGGGGGGTCAGATAATAATTCTCCTGAAGCAAATTTGTTTTTTTGACAATATATAAAGTATTATCTTTCAATCTGGATTAAAGAAGAAATTATTTTGTTATTTTGGAGCTAAACAAGCCTTAGTGTATATATTTTGAGATCTCAAAGGACAATTTGTTTGTATTGAGTAGGCCTTTTGTAAGTAGCTTTTAAACATAGGTCCTGCCAAATCCTATGTGTCTGTCTCTGCATTTTAATTATTGGGATCAAAGACCTGTGGTTCCCATCTGAAGGGATTAAAGATGTGTTCCACCACTCCTGGATCGAAGTTTTTCTCTCTACTCAGAAATCAAGTTGTTAACAGACAAGCAACATTTGCTTATCTAAATACAAGAGATAGATAGGGCATCTTCAAAAACCCCAAGAGATCTGCAGAATATGGCATTCAAAGATGTTGTCTTAAATTAAGATTTTTTTTTGATATTGAGACATATCAGCTCCTGACAGCACCCCCTATTCTACTCCAAGTAGAAGATGAGCATCGAGGAATCTCCAGTGTGAGATGGTTGAATTAGTGGCAAGCCTATCTCTTGGCATGAAAAAACCCCTTGCTTCAACTGCAGACAGACTGCTGTCCAAAAAGGACAAAACTTGGTAGCAGGGAAGTCGACAGCCTAGCTCTGCCAAGACAGGGTAGGTAAGTCCTTCATAATCCCTGCTCTACAATCAATGTCTGTCAGAGAAACAGGACCAAAAGGCTGAAGATTGATGCTGTAATGTATGGAGAGAAAACAGGAACTGTCCAGGCAGTCACTGATATGTCATTTCTTAGTTTTGGATGATGCAGCCCCTGCACTTCCTACATAATCAGATATATTTATCCCTCTCAGGTCTCTGAGGTGGTTGAAGAATAGATAGCTAGAGTCTCATAGTTAAATTTTGAGTTGTTTAGGAATCAAGATCTAAGAAGATGTTTTTAAAATTGTGATGCAAGTTAGTATGAAAGCTGAGTCAGATATAGAACTTTAGACTCATGGAGATGGTTAGATGGTAGAATGTTAAAGTCAGGGGCCAAATATGTATGAACTGGAAATTGGGAAGGTATACTGGGCCATTAAATCTCATTAATGTGGCATATTTAATTCTGCTGTTTTGTATAGTATTTACTGTTATAAGAGAAGGAACCATTTGTTGGACTGAAAGGGGAAGCTGTTGGGGGGAAGAGGGTGGAAGGGTGGGACAGGAAGGGGGAGTAGGGAAGGGTTTGTGACTGAAATGTAACTTGAAGAAATAAAAAAATAAAGTATAAAAAAAAAGAAAAGAAAGGAATCTAGCAGACCCTGGGCATGGCACACATGACTCTGGCAGGTCTTGGCCTTCTCCCATTTCTTCTTCCTTACGAACAGCCATTAGATTCCATTCCTAAAGCTAGCCCCCAAGGTCTATTTCCTTATTTGGCCACTTCTTCCTCCTGAGGATGACCACCAAGGTCCATTTATCAAATTATTGAAGCCCAACAATCAAAAGTCTCCTTTGGCTCACCTAATTAGCATAATCAATATTAATCAACTCATCCTAATACTCGGCTTCCCCTTTCTTTATAAACTGCCATTTACCTATGAGTCATGTCTGTCTGTTCTCCATCCAGAGTCAATCCTTTGTACCTCTGGGGCAAATAAGTCTCCTTTGTGCTGAGAATTTGGTTTTGAGGTGTCTTGTGCCAACTTTGAGGTCTTTTTAGTCATAGTGAATGTGAGGTGGTATCTAACTGAAGTTCTGATTTTTTTGGTGTTTTTTGTTTGTTTTGTTTTGTTTTGCTTTTAAATAATTATTGATGTGCAGCACCTGACAATTCAAGATCAAAACTTTCACCTCAGGAGGATTATTCTGGAGCCACATATGCATGGCCATGTCTGGAAAAACAGACATGGCCATGCATATTTAGGTCACTCCCAATCCCACAGCCTCAGATGCCTTGTGATGATATTCTTTGTTTTGTTTTGTTTTGTTTTCTGTTGTTTGTTTTCAGAGACACGGTTTCTCTGTGTAACAGAGCCCTGGCTGTCTTGGACTGGCTTTGTGGAACAGGTTGGCCTCCAATTCACAGAGATCCACTTGCCCCTGAATGCTAGGATTAAAGGCGTGTGCCACCATGCCCAGTGTGATGATATTCTTAACCTTTACGTTAGTAGGAGCTAGGGATCTGCATATACTTTCCAAAGTATTTACCTAATGGTCACCAGGATGCTACTTCACATACAGTGCAGGGCAACAAATGACTCGTAAGTGAGTTAAAGATGGTTAACTGGTTAGAACTTCAAAGATTGTGGAAAGGTTAGAATGTTGCAAGTCCAGAGCCCAATTGTCTTCAACCATCTTTTCTGTCACTGACTTGTAATATGTATATTCTGGATATCAGTTTTTTTATCAGAAATAGGATTTGCATATATTTTCTGTATGTTGATATTGGGGGTGGGGATGATTTCTGATAGTATATATGTGTTAATATATTAAATTTTATATATATATATATATATATATATATATATATATAAAGAGTTCATAGCAAAATACACTCCCTCCTTTCCAACACTATATAAAATTACTATGGTATTTGTACATTAATGGATTAGATAGTACTCCATTTTTAAATCTCAGATATTATATCAATAAAATGCTAATTCTGTACACAAAAATAAGCACTGTGTTTTTTCTATGTATTTGTGTGTGCATGCACGTGCATATATATATGCACATGTGTGTGCATACGTATGTATATTCTATTGCATTTCTGTAGTTTACAATTCTCAGCTTTGATCATATTTTCAGTGTGTTGGTAATATTCTCTAAGTCTAAGACAAATTATGTAAACCCTATGATGACAAGCATTCTGTGATGCATGCTTTCTATGGACAGCTCAGCAACTGTTTGCCTTGATGTTGGGAACAGTGTTCTGCAAGACTCTGCACTGATAGAAAACTTTAGTCATCCAGTCTGTTCTACAATGATGAACTGTTTGTGTAAATAAACTATTACGAGTAATAAAATAATATGGGTCTAAGATATTTTTCTCGAGTTTGCTAATGTTTAACAAACATGAACCTTGTCAAGGCAGGCAGTAAGCTGCATGAGACCTGCTGCTTACTTGTGCACATGGGTGGTACCAAAATCAATTAGATTTTCTTACTCATGGCAACTTGGTGATATTGACCCACTTCGTAAAGCTACATGACATTATACTGGCTTTTTAAAAGGCATCTTTCTGTCCCATCTCCCTCTGTTCCTAAAGGTCCTTCACACAGCGAACCACTTCTTACTTTCAGGGTCTCCTCCAGCCCAGCCTCATCCCCAACACATTGCTTCTTCTCAAGCCTTTGCTCGCTGTTGCAAGAATTATTAATAATTAATAATTGATTACATATACTTATTAATATTTGGTTAGCAGAGTTATCCCTTAACCCACCACTCAAAAATAAACACTGAGAAACCTGTTAGATTTTAATATTGCCTTGTAATACTAGGGCTAGGCAGATCCTGTCCCTCTAAGCTAACCCCCTAGGTAAAATCCCCATAATACTTGCACGTTTCCTATGGTCTGGTCCTCAGAGCATGCTGCTCTTGGCCACATGTGCTCTTCCTCTTCCACCTATCCCATGGTGTCTACACCTTCTTTCCTCCTCCCTTGTGGCTTCCCTGACCCCAAAAAGCCAACAAACCTTAGCTCTGCCAATCTCTTTTGTCTAGCTCAGTCTATAGGCTATTTTATTCAACCAATTAGGAAAAACATAGATGCAAGAGTTACAAGAGTCATTTTGGGTACATGGTGATGGGCTTGTACAGAAAGACAGGGGGAAGCAGTTAACAATTGAATACAAACAGTTTAAGACAAACCACACTTCCTTTTAAATTTTACCAGAAATATCCACCTACCTATGTGTAGGTGAGTCTGTAGACAACAGTCATGTGTCGGTGAGGGTGTAGGCAATGGTATGTGTAGGTGCGTTTTAGGCTCTGTTAACACTGCCAAGTTCATTGTTCCCAGTATATAAACAATTTTCCCAGAGACACCATTTCAGAGTACACAAAGACAAGGTGCATTGAAAAACATTTAATGATATTTATTTGTATTTTTTCACAATGCGTTTAGGTTTGATTCTCTGGATATTTGCTGATACAAGCTCATCTGTCTCACAGTTAGTTCATATGCGTGAAGCTACTTTAAGAAAGCTAAGGACAAGCACAGCTCACTACCCTCCTGTATACCTCACGGTCAGCAACAGGTCTGGGAACATTCTCTCAATGGTTAAAACAGACTGCCTCATGAGTTCATCATTTTTTAAAGCATTATAAATGGGCCAGCTCTAAGAAAATACTGTTTTGAAAGGTCACCCAGTTCATGATAAGTTTCTGAGTTCAGGCTCTCTCAGTTGTCATCCACTCAGAGTTCTGTTCCCTTAAAAATGCACCCTGCCCACCACACTGGCTGTTCTAACTGTCTGGGTGCTGAGCCCACACACAGCCTTGGAGCTCACACAGCTGCTGTGTTACCTAAGATCAACCTGTCTCTTGTGATATCTGTGGTATTTGTATCCAACACAGGGGAGATTAAGATTGATTCTGGTGAAACATAATGTGAATTCCTTCATCGGTGAAGAACTAGTGTGTAGAGATGTGTGTGTGACCAGGGTGCTGAATGACTGTCCCCAGCATCCACTGCATTAGCTAACTGAGGAATGGAGGTTTGCTCAACACAATGAACATGGTGGTCAGCAGGAAGCCTCTTAGGAAAAGTCCCCATTGTGTTCATGTTTCTGTTTTAATCCTATTTGTCTGAAGGGAAAGCCAGGAAGTGTGACCTTTCTCATAACTACTCCTATAGTGAGAAAGAGACAGAATGAGCTGAAGCAGAATCACTCAGTTGGTTAGACTCCACAGTTCTTTACATACTGAGATAGATCTCGGTTCTGACAGTGGTTTCTCCATCCCACCCTGTGGAGGAAAGACAGACAAGGGGATAAAATTTGTCACACATGCACATTCAAACCTTTAGGGGAAAATAGTGTAATGGTGGCACTAACGTTTATTGGCTTCTACGCCAAGATCTAGTGTGACACAGAGGCTATCACTGCCCCCAGAAGCTGCTACTGACTGGTGGAGCTATGTGTACATGGCAGTTTGATCCTCTCCAAACCCTCAGGAGAGCACAGGATGCTCAATGTTGTGTCATGTGTCCTGAATAGTCACCTTTTCTACAACTAGTCTGGAGGCCTGACAAGGAAGTAGTCATGGGTGGGAATTCCCAAAATCTGCAGAAATTCCCTAAAAATAATGATGTAGGAAAAGCCCCCAACTGTACCCACAGTTCTCAGAATGACACTAGGGCCTTAGAGAGACTCCCTGCATACTTCAACAGAACCAGCAGGTTCCCCTTCCAAAGTTATAACATACTATGCTTCAACACCTTTTGGATCCCTCACAATCCTCTTTGCACATTCTATGGCTTGAGTGATGTCATCCTGCAGCAGAGCTGAAAGACAAGGGTGAGGAATGACAAGGACAGTTATAGACCACATTTTACTGTCGATCCAGCCAGCTTCCCCCTGTGACACTGAGTAATGAATATAAAAATTATTTTCTGATTGCCTATGCATCTGAGGTTATTGGAGATAGTCTCTTTATCTATCTGACATGGTATAGGTCTCAGTTATAGGGTCCCTGGAAGGCAGGGATGTACTTGAGTGGTTTTGAGCTGTTGGGGGCCTCGTTAGCTATAGGAACCCACCTCATCTTGTATGTAGTCTCCATTTTGTACTAAGCTGAATCTTCAGAAAAAGTTTCAGGGATAAATGTCCTGGATGCTTCTAGGCCACAATATCTCACTCTTTGTTGGTTAACACTTAGCCAAGATGGAGACCTGGCAGTTGTTGAGTGGGCTCTGATTGGCTGGCCTTGATCCAGGCTAAGCTATCAAGAAAGCCTTCTGAGGTACTTGACCTACTTTAGATGCCAAGTGGGAAAAACGATTGGAAACATACAACATATGCATGTGCCCAATTGGTTGCCCTACCCTCTATGTGGTTTTTTGCTTTTAAAAAGTCTCCCTGTTCTGCCCATGGGTGACATGGTTTGGATCCTGAACCCAACCATCTCCTTGATATAACAGGTTCTGAATAAAGATGCTCTTGCTGGCTTGAAAAAAATAATAAAAGGCATCTTTCATTCACTTTTTTCCATAGAAATTCTTGCAACAAACCAAGTTCTCAAAGTCTCATTGTGCTAAAGGAATTTCTTAACAGCCTACCTTTCATGTAAGTGCCCAGAATATTGTCAAAACAATCAGTTGCTTCACTATATATGAATGCCATACAAAAATAATTTCCTGATCTTGAAGATTAGACAAAAATAGAATCAGATATTATCATCCTCTTTAAAATTACACAAAACATGGATTGCATCCTTTAGTATAATTTATCGGCATCTTTTAAAAAAATTAAAAATTCAGTTACAGCTGCAATCCTCAGAAGTCATATAATGAATGAATATTTTATGACATAATCTTAGAATGGAATATCTATCAGTTGTAGCAAGAAGTAATAGTTTCAAATACTATCTTAAGAAAGGAAGATTAATATTTATTATTGGTTCTTTATTTAAGAAAAGATATATATTGAAATCAAATATATAATAATATTCTATAATTTTATTCAACAAAATGTTCCTTAGTAACAAGAGATATGTCTATAGTATATACAATGAGGTTAAGATAATATGAGAGGGGGCTATTATTGTCTTTGAACTTTCTATAGAATTCAAGTAATTCTTTCAAAATGTATTGGTAAGTTACATAGGAAGAATATTTAATTAACAAATGATTCAAACTGGGATAGGCTATGAAAGAAAGCTTTAAAGATTCTATGCTAGCAATGAGTTTTAAAAGGATAACAAAGTTAAATATATGCTACTAATATTGGAGTTTAAAAAGACAACACATTCTACTATGTGAACCATTGGAATTGTTCAATTTTACTATTAAATCTGCTTTGTTAATAAGGAGGTTAATAAGTGATCACTATAATCTCTGCTAACATTTCTCCTAATGCTAAAATATTCATATTTACAAATAATTTGAAATTCAAAGGAATAGGGTGAGAATTGGGATCAAAATGTAAAAGTAATTGATAGGAAAGCAAGAACATGATCTATGCTAACTGGCATTCCTACCTTTCCTCTGTAAAACCAAAAAAACTCAAGAAAAGAGAAATCATAGGGAAATATGGTATAATGAAGCAAATGCCTCAGAGAAAGTACATAATGCTATTGATATATCTATTCTGAAGTTTGAAAATTATATATATATCCCTGCACTGCCGAAAAGCTCCCATACAATTTCAATTTCGCCTAGGTGATGCTATCCAGTTTAAATATATGATCTTTTTCCTTTCTGTACAATGGGCAGTCATAGTGCAGCAAAATTCTACTGTGTGTTTTTGCCCAATATTAGCTATTAACTCAAAGATATGGCTAGTTGTGAGCTTAAAAGAAACCTGGAGACTCAAGGTTGTTTTAACAAATACGATGTCAAGGTCTTTGATCCACTTGGACTTAAGTGATAAGTATGGGCCTAATTTCATTCTTTTACAAGTGGATATCCTTGTGCAACCACTATGGAGGTCAGTCTGGCGATATCTTAGAAAACTTGGAATAGCTCTGCCTCTGGACCCAGCCATACCACTTCTGGGTATACATCCAAATGACTCCTCACTGAATCATAAGGAAGTCTCCTCTCCTATGTTCATAGCAGCCTTATTTGTAATAGCTAGAAACTGGAAACAACCCAGATGTCCCTCAACTGAAGAATGGATTAAAAAACTATGCTACAACTACACAATACTACTCAGCTATCAGAAACAATGAAATTATGCAATTTGCAGCCAAATGGATGGAACTAGAGAAGCTCATCCTGAGTGAGCTAACCCAGACTCAGAAGGATGCACATGGCATCTATTCACTTATAGTCGGATTTTAGCCATATAGTACAGGATATCTATACTACAACCAATGCACCAAAGGGAACATGGAGATAGACTTTCTTTGTTTTGTTTTTGTTTTTGTTTGTTTTCTCTCACTGTCATTGAGACACTTTTCCCTGGTGGTACTGCCTTGTAGGCCCCCAGTGTATGAGGAGGCTCTTGGCCCTCATATGACTGCTGAACTGGGGCAGGGGACTGTTATGTAGGGACACTCCACTCCAGAGGAGTGGGATGGAAGAGTTAGGGGGTAAAGGGTGGGAGGGCGGGACTGGGAAGGGTGGAAAGGGGACACTATGATGGAGATGTAACCTGAAGCAATAAATAAATAAATTAAAAACAGAAAATACAGGAAACAAATAACAACAAAAAAAGAAATAAGATGTCTTTCTGTATAGGTAAAGAATTTTAACATGTATATAGTTTGTAAAAATCATTTGGATACAAACCACCATGTAGTCAGATGTTCATTAGATTATTAAACAAAAATTCAGAAGAAAGGCTGGATTTTGGTGGTGCAGTCCATTAATCTCAATACTCTGGAGTCAGAAGCTGGTGGATCTCTGTGAGTTAGAGGCCAGCCTGGTCTACAGAGCTAGTTCCAGGACAGCCAGGGCCGTTACACAGAAAAACCCTGTCTTCAAAACAAATCAAAACAAAAAAGAATCAGGAAAACGTACTTCGAAATGTTGCCAGTGTTTAAAGACACTGGCAGTGCACCTTAATAAAGGTTACAGTGAGCCATGCAAATTCTAGGCTATAAGCATTACAGAAAAGGTTTAGTTTTTGATTGTGCTTTCAATAAAGTCTTATTTTTATTTAGTCATTGACTATACCCCATAAGTTATTATACAGTGTTCTGACTCTGAGAGCCAAAAGTATTTTTTTTACTTTGATAAAAATATCTGCTGATTTCACTCACTTAAAGTGAGCATTTCCAAACTCCATAGGAATGATGTATGTAATTACATTACTGTGTAATAAATGCAGTGGTGAGATAAAATGGAATAGGCTTTAAGAAAGAGTCCAAGAATTTTAGTACATAATGATGCACTATCTTTTGTGCAGTTCAAATCGAGGTAAAATATGGTGCAACCTTTGGTAATCTACATTGCAGGAACTAAAAAAAAAAAAAAGCCTCAAGCAATAGACTGACAGAATGAGTGCTAACAAAAGTATCTGAATGCTACACTGTGATTATCAAATTCTATACTTAATATAAGCAGCACCATCCCCAAATAGGGTCAAACGTTTAAAGGGAACATTATATGAAATTAGACACCAGAGAAAGTTATAACTAACTAGGTTGGAAGTGTTCAGAGTGTCAAAAATGAAAATGTCTATGGAAGGGCAGGAAAATGTCACAGGTAACAAAAGGCAAGTGATGACTCCATAAAATTTGATTATTATAAAAGATGAGATTGTTGGAAGTAAGCAAGAAAATTATTTCTGACACTTAAACTATGAAATAAAAGATAACTTACCTGCCCCACAGGTTTACCAAAAAATATATCCTGAATAAGCTAAAGCAGAAAAGTGACTGGAAACACTGTGCTGAAGAAGAGTCCTCTCTCATTATTTCATCTCCAGACCTCCAACTTCTTATGAAATTTTTACATATTATTTTAAAACCTATTTGTGATCTGTTGATGCTTGGTAGTTCAGTGCTTCTGGTTTATTAACTGAATGTATATCTCAGTTTTAAGAAGAATGTATTTTATAGAATAAAATAGTTTAAAAACATGTAAGAAATTTTTTCTTGCTACTATTTGCTCATAAGCCTCAACAAATAGACATGTGTAATAATATTAGAAGAGAAATATAGGATATAATTAAAAATGAAATATGAAATATTCTTTTATTTATGAAGTTTAGTCTACTGTCCTTGATTGGTGAAAAGCTATGCTGGGGCTTCATGGGTGGCCCAAATAAACAGTATCTTTTTTTTAGAGCTTTAATTCATTTCAAAGTCAACTTTGGCAACTACAAATTACCTTAAGAGCTAAATGTCTTTCTAAAATTGAACCTGAGCATTAGTTGGTTTACATAGCACACACTGAAACTGTAGCCTGCTGTGGTCCACATGGTAGCACAGAATAATGCATTAGTTTTTAGAAGGTCCATCTGCTAAAGGAAAGGGGACACTAAGTGGACTTTGTTCATTTTATTGTTGCCAAATTTACCACATTAAAGTGTACCTACAAAGACCTGGATGGTCTGGATGGTGTTTCATTTAGGATCCTGATATAGAACAGAATTGATATACATGGTTTAAGTAAGAATCTTTATTGAACCAACTACATATAAAGTCATGTACAGGGTTGGAAGAGCAAAACACAAGTATAGGGACACCCCAGTCCAAATAATAGGTGGAAGCTGGTACCAGCTTTAGGTCTATATAAAATAATACCAATAACAAGAGACTGAACTGTTGGGGTAGAGTTAAGCATTATAAATGTTAATTGGTCCTGTTTGCTGTCTGTTACTTATATTGACTCTGATTGGTTAAATAAAATGCCGAGGCCTGAGATTGGGCAAAGACAGAGAAAGGTGGGACTTCCTGAGATTAGAACAGGAAGCCTGTGCTTTAGACAGAGGATTCAGGCATTCCAGCCAGCTTCAGGAAGAAGAAGGCATTCCAGCCAGGAGCAGCAGGAAGAAGGAGGAACACACCATGGGTTAGAGAAAAGAACCTCATTCCACATGGCCAGGAACATCGGCATGGCATGGAAAATGGCAGTCCAAGGGGACGTATGTATATATGGGATCATATTTGGGCAATAGAATTAAGAGCTAGCTTAGATGGGCTAGGATTGCACAATTCAGGCCAAGGCTTGCTAAAACCCATGCGGTGTCTCTGTGTGTGCTCATTTATAATGTCTGGATAAGAATTAACAACTGCTGAACCAATTAACAATAATATAAATACTGTTTAAACTATTTAATTAGCCATATTTCTTTTAACACTGAACACTGGAAAAATAGTGAAATAAAGGCTTTTTCTCTCTCTCTTTGCTTCTATTATATACTACCTATACATCAAAATCCTTCTTGACTTCCAATGAATGAAACCCATGGAAACTAGGAATTAGGGGTCACAAGGAGATAGTTATTTTAGATAAGATTTCTAAAGCACTGAACATGCCAGTGATGAAGAACAGAGACTCTGGGGATCAGATGGATTAAAAACTAGCACATGAAAAAGTTACTCAAGAAGACCAAAAATATTCCCAGAAGTTTTTTAAAAAAAGTTTTTTTTCTAATGGCAATTCTGTGAAGAAATTCATACAATAATATGGCTTAAATAACTCATTCCAGAGCTGTCATGTAGACAAGATTAACCCAAACTGATCCAAACCCAAACCCATGGATGTCTACTCATTCTTCTTTAGAGTAGACTTTTAATACATGTACTTAGTAATTTCACCACTATACTTTATATATGACTTTTTATGCCTACATAATAAATCCTCACAAGTTTTGCAACATAAAACAATGAGTTACTATCTCCAAGATTTTGTGGCTAAGGAATCTAGTGGACATGACCAGGCTCTATGCTTTTATCTCACTATCAAATGGCTAGTATCAAGGTGTAGTTTATGCTGAGTTCTATCTGGAGATTGTGAAAAAGAGAGCCCTATAAAGTTAATTCTTACAAGCAAAGTTTGATTCCTTATGATTGTTGGATTGATGTTTCCATTCCCTTACTTGCCACTATAATTACAGGAGGTCAACTACATATTTTGCCACATGGTACCTTCCTTCTTCAAGCCATCAATAAGTCACTATATCCTTCTGATGTTTATAACTTCTGATTTCGTCACTTTGTCCTCTAGCAAGCCTATAGGGTATTTTTTTTTTAATTGGTGACTGGTGTGGGAAGGGGAAGGCCCAGCCCATTGTATATGGTAGCTATATTCTTGAAGGATAGACATCCTGTGTTCTATAAGAAAACAGGCTGAGCATGCTATGAGGACAAAGCCTATATTTAGCACTCTACCACAGACTCTGCATCAGCTCCTTCCTCTAGGTTCCTGCCCATTTGAGAACCTGTATAATCTGCCATTGACAGTGAACAGATATATGGAAATATGAATGAAATAAATTCTTTACTCCCTAACTTTGTTTTGGTCAAGATGTTTCATCACAGTAATAGTAACATGGAGTAAGATATCATCCAATCTCTAGGCTTCTGCCAGGACCTGGTTTATCTATTGTTCATCCCACTGGCCCCTCCCATTCAACTTCTTACATTTCCACCTAGTCAGATATGTAGAAGAAATGGTTAATTAAATTATTTACTTGTATTTATATTAAGGTTAATGGGTTGGCGGTGTTAATCCTTAACCCACCATTGTAAATTAGCATACAGAGACCTGATGAATTTTAACAGGCCTTGTTGGATTGTATAGTCTTAGCCCATCTAAACTAGCTCATAGTTCTATTCCACAAATATGACCATATATATAGAATGTCCCCTGGGTTGTTATTCCCCATGCTATGCCCATGTTCCAGGGCATGTGGAATGAGGTTCTTTTCTCTAACCCATGGTGTGTGTCCTCCTTCCTGATCTTGGCTTCTCTTCTTCTGGAGGCTGCTTCTAGTTCTTCTACTAGAGGCTTCTTCTTCCCATGAACTCCTC
The DNA here is from genome assembly GCA_907164525.1 of Lophiomys imhausi. NCBI lineage: Eukaryota > Metazoa > Chordata > Mammalia > Rodentia > Muridae > Lophiomys > Lophiomys imhausi. Next base: position 1,030,886 of record CAJQZJ010035532.1, on the reverse strand, counting down.
TTCTTCACAAGTCCAAACACATTAGTCCTGCCTACCTCTATGCTTGCCCAATCTCAGGCCTCAGAATTAATTTAAACAATCAGTTACAAGCAAGGTAACAGCATTTCTTGACATACAGCAAGCAAGCTTCTGAGAGCAGAGTAATTAACATTTATAGTACATAACATCACCCCATCAGGTCCCTCCTTTTGTCTAATGAAAAGGCTAATTTTTAACTCATATAGTAAAAAGAGTAAGAACAAATATGAAACAATCAAGAAAATCATATATAAAAGTTACACACATAATGTTTAGCCTATTTTAATCAGGCAATTTTGTAGAAGAAAACTCATCTATCTATCTTGGTGTGTATAAATTTATGAACCTAAATATTTTATATTTTAACCCATATTTATAAATCTAAAGATTTTATTTAGATTTGGAAAATCCTTTTAAATCCTAAACAACTCTAGTTCAATCTAGTTCAATTGAAACTTTATATCTATTATGTCTTCAACCCATCAAAGACATAAGAAGGGATAAAATTATTTGATAGAATAGAAAACATAGGAGAGCAGCTTCCAAAAAGAAAAAATGACAGATTGCTACCTAAAGAGTCTCAAATATCTCTTGATACCCTTGGAGCATCATCTTCAGGCTCTGGAGAAGCATATAGAAAGACTAAATTGTGCAGCAGGAAATAAGAAGGATTTGCCTACACTGTCTCTGAAGAATCAGGCCATCAACTTACCTGTATTTAAGCTCTGGTCCATCTTTGGACTATATATAGTCTGTTGAGAGAGCAGGGGCATTTTTTCCCAGTAGGAATTATCTCCTGCTGGAGATTTTTGATGTTCATCATCTCCTTCCAAGTCAAATGGGAACTGTCAGGAGCTGACTATCTAAAGTCAAACAATTTTTAAAATAATAAAATCATCTTTAAATGCCATTTTCTGTGTGCCTCTTGAAGGATTTGAAGACATCTATTGATTTATTTATAAATCTATCTATGTTTGAATAAGCAAACTGTATATTTTTAACAATTTACTATCTGTTTAACCTAGGAAGCCTATTTTGTGATAAATTAAGACTAGTATTTGACATGACCAGGAGCTTGACTGGCTTGGCCATCAACCTGTATTACTCAGAATCCTAAACAGATTGCAATAGCAACCCATAAAAGGATTGGAAGTAAATATGTACTTTTAAATTAGTTGTATAGGCACAATATCTTATATAACAGCTAATATATATATGTGTGTGTGTGTGTGTGTGTCAGAATATAAAATTACATACCAATGAATCAAAAATTAGCCTTATTTTTGTATCAATATACAAAATTCTATACAAATATGTCAAAAGATAACCTTACTTTGAGAATAACAACAGCTTTAAGTTTCAGAGCAGATTCAATATTTTACCCTTATATTTTATCACTTCTATATTATTTACCCATATTTCCCCTCTTTTTTGTTTTTTAAAACTTTTTTCCTATATAAGAGAGAAAGGAAGATAGAGTAAAGAAAAAGAAAGAGAAAAGTCCCTGAGTCTAATCTCCTATATCTTGCTTAACAGGACCATTTAACAACTTGTAACCAATCCCACTAAACAACATCTATAATACATCAAAGAATCAACCACCTCACCTTTTGGAAATTGGGTGTCGTTATCTTAAAATTGCTTCATGCTTAATTGGGACTCATAAAACCTATTTGGGGGCCCAAATAAAATGGGAAAATTATTAAGCATGTTAATAGTAACATTTGTGTCCAGTCTCCATGTGCTCAGTAATTTGAATGTCCTGAGAAGTTTTGTAGTCTGGAGCTTGACTTTCAGTGGGAAAATTTAGGGCTTTATTGATGTACTAGCTAGAACAGTCTGTGAGGCTGGACCACCTTAGCAAGCCATTTTAAAATTGCTCTGGATGCAGAGTTTTGAGGAAGCAGCTCTTGAGGCAATCTGTGAGGCTGGATCATCTGGGCTACTTGTCTTCTTTGGTGTCTGGTCCCTTTGTTCTGAAAATATATAATTTCTCACAAGTAACATATAGCTCTGTAATTACAAAATGCCTTAGATGTGCAGAATGCACAAATCAATTAAGGAAGATTTTCAGCCCTTTATTTGAGCAGAAGAAAGACATTTGTAAGTCTCTATTCAAGCCATATGAAAGGATAGCATGAAATAATAAGTCATGTGGTTTCTATGTAGCTAATAACACTTTTATTGTCTATATATATTATATATATTATATATATTCATGTCTTAGTCAGTCTGAGCTGTTCCCATATAGGGGAATGAGCAAATATAAGTTACATGTTTGTTCTTTTGTTTGTAGCCAAGATCTGTAGGAGGCCTTTCCAGTCAAATCTAATTTCTATCAGTTTGAATGGAAGATTTTTTCCTTTTCTGTAATTATTATTACATATACATAGCTATATATAATCAATTTTAAATTGAAAATTCAGCAGAAGACTGTATGGAGTTTAAGTATTATCCTCTACAGTGAACATAAATTTATAAATTGATTGAAACAGGGTTGTTGTGTGTAGTTCTGGCTATTTGTAGATTAGGTTAGCCTCAAACTGAAAAGGAACCTATCTGTCTCTGTATTTATCTCACACATTTTGGGATCAAAGGTATGCATTTATAGTTTTTCTTTCCTTTTCTCTTTTCTTTGGAGATTTAGTTTCTATGTGGCTATATCTATCCTCATTAAGACAGGGTTTCTCTTTGTAGATTAGGCTGTCTTGATTTGCTCTTCAGAGCTCTGTAGATTAGATTGGCCTAGAAATTACAAGAAACCTGTTTCTTCCTTGTCTTCCAAGTTTTGGGTTCAAGTAATGAATTTAAATTATTTGAATTACCTTTATTAAACAATAATATTAAACCATTTTGATTAGTCTGAGTTCCAATTCTCTCCAATTCCCCATTCTTAATGAGATTGGTTTATAGTAGCATGATATGCTATTTTATGTTAGTTATCTTAACTATTAACAGTGAAAGACATGCAGCTTGCTTGTTTCCCCCCTCCCATTCTACCTCGGGGTCCTTCTATTGACTAACAAAATATATCTCTTTCAGGGAAATTTTCCTTTTGGCACCAGTTCTTCCATAGGAACCTGACACCTAAGGAGACTGCCTTTTCACCCCTTTCTCTCTCTTTTTTATGTGTTTTGAGACAGGATTTCTCTGTGTATCCTTGACTGTCCTGGACTCACTCTGTAGACCAGGGTGACCTTGCATTCACAGAGATCTGCCTGCCTCTGCCTCCCAAGTGCCGGGATTAAAGACGTGTACCACCATGCCTAGTGACTAACATATATCTTTTAGGGACAAAATGCCTCTTGAAACCATTTCCCCCATGGGAGTCCCATACCTAAAGAGACTGACTTGTCACCCCTTTCTCTTTACATAAATTTAAGATTATGTGTATCTATCAGATCAGTAAGGACATTATTATATGTTACTAAGCAAAAACTTACATAGTACCTTCAAGGAAAAAAAATGTGTCATTTTGAATTCTAAATTGTCCTTAGCAAGCAACCTTATTTTATCAGTAAGGGTCTTTCCCTGCCTTCATTGTTTAGACTAGGCTCGTCTAGAATTCAGAGATCCACCTGTTTCTGCCTCCACTGTGATGGGATATAGGTCATATGCCAGTACCAACCTGCTGAACTATTTCAATTAAATCCCAAGTAATAGTAACTCTGTAACTCACAGTACAACTCTGAATTGCAGTAATAATTCCAAATCAGCCCAAAATCCTCAAAAATCTCTTATATTTTAGCAATGCCAAACCAAAAAAAATGTCCTTTCTACTTTCTGATACAGGAAAAATTAAATCTAAACAAAAATCAAGCAAAGAAATAAACACATTCCAAAAGCCTTGCTTTAAACATGCCATCCTATGTTACAATTTTTTCACCATTCCTTGGAATCTAGTTTCAGCTGCATTTTTTTAGTGGGCCAATAACAGATAGCCCTGACAAGCACCTAGTACCCAGGGTGCTCTGAGTTCCAGCTGCCATCAATTTTGTCTTATCTATCAGGAAGGGCTTCCTTCCCCCATTTTCATTGTTGTTGATATAGCATTCCATCTATAAGCTCACTCCTTTTCTAAGCCTATTATAGTCTGATCTTTCTAAAAATGATAGAACCACAATTGTCAGTGTAAAAAATTATATGCATGATAAGAGAACCAAACTCAATTGCAATACAAACATACTAAGACTTTATGAATTCATCCATTTTTAATCTAGGCAGTTAATTCTGCTCCCAAGCTCTGTCTAGAAGACTGCCGGTTTTTCAGTACATAGGGAGAGCCAAGGCCTTAGCTCTCTGCCCTTGATACAAGGCAACAGCTTTTATTAAGACAGAAGCACCTTTGAAATGCATTTGGATTCTCCACTCTTTGGCTAGGAATCCACATTTTACTCAGTACTTCTCAGGCTGTAAGCATGGATTCTAATTGTTGTGATTGGGTACCATTTGCAGAAAAATTTTTAATTAAGTTATTACTTAGTATTTACATTAAGGTTGTGTCCCATTTAAAGAAGTAATTAATTAAATCTGTATTTATATTAAGGTTAAAGGGTTGGTAGTGTTAATCCTTAACCTGCCATTTTATAAATGAGCATACAGAGACCTCATGAATTTCAACAGGCCTTGGCCTGAATTGTATAGTCTTAGACCATCTAAACTAGCTCATAGTTCTATTCCCCAAATATGACCCCATATATGCATATGTCCCCTAGGTTGTTATTCCTCACATTATGCCAATGTTCCAGGGCATGTGGAATGAGGTTCTTTTCTCTGACCCATGGTGTGTGTCTTCCTTCCTGATCTTGGTTTCTTCTCTTCTGGAGGCTGCTTCTTGTTCTTCTACTAGAGGCTTTTTCTTCCCATGAACCTCTCTTCTTCAGAAGTCTGAACACCTTAGTTCTGCCTACCTCTGTCCTTGCCCAATCTCAGGCCTCAGCATTAATTTATGCAATCAGAGACAAGCAAGGTAACACAACATTTCTTGATATGCAGCAAGCAAGCTTCTGGGAGCAGGGTAATTAACATTTAGAGTATGTAACATCACCACATCACAGATACATCCCGCACGACAGACTTGAATTAAGAGATACATCCTATATACAGCACAGCTCCCTCTGTCCACCTGACTTCATCCCTCCCGAAAGCCATTCCCAACATCTAGGTCCAACCTGCTCATATACTCTCTCTTCAACACCAATCACATCTGTCCATGTAAGAGGTACAACTAGCATAAGAAATCTATATGCCCCAATATCATCAATAATATATCAATAAGACAAAAGATCTTGCCAATACCTTTTCTCCAAAACCTACCTGTCTTGTATATATGTTTGCCAATGAGAGTTACCAAAATATACATAATTAAAAATAATAATAAGCTTGGTCAAAAAATTCAAGGAGCTTGGATAAGACACAATAGAACAGTTCAAGCCAGGCTTAGTGGCACATGCCTTTTATTCTAACCTTTGAAAGGCAAAGGCAAATTGATCTCTGTGAGTTTGTGAGTTCAAGGACTGCCAGGTCTGTTTCACAGAGAAACCCTGTCTCAAAAACCAAAACCAACCAAGCAAAACAAAACAAAAAAAACAACAAAAACAAACTAACTAACAAAACAAAGGGAAAAACTCAATGAAAACTAAGGAAAAGGAGTTTACAGATAATAAATGTCTGAGTAATGCCCAAGAAGAAAAAAAAAAACTTAAAGTTGATGGAAATTATGAAGACAATCCTGGACGTGAGAATGAAATTCAATGAGGAGATAGAAACACTGACAAGAACTCAAGCTGAAATGAAGATGAAATTAAAAAAGTAATAATTCAACTAGAAAACTCAAAGAAAAGCCTTAGATGTAGAATTAAGCAAGAAGAAGATAAAATATTAAGATTCCAAAAATAAAATACAGAATCTAGAACAAATACACAAAGAACTTTTTAACACAGGGAAAGGAACACACAGGAAATATGGAACAACATGAAAAACATCATAAGCAAATATGAGGATTTAAAGGGAGAAAAGGGAAGTGAGAAAAGATATAGCCATATTATAATCTTTTTTTTTTAAAGATTTATTTATTGTGTATACAGTGTTCTGTCTGCAGGTATATCTGCAGGCCAGAAGAGGGCACCAGATTTCATTATGGATGGTTGTGAGCCACCATGTGGTTGCTGGGAATTGAACTCATGACCTCTGGAAGAGCAGCCAGTGCTCTTAACCGCTGAGCCATCTCTCCAGCCCCATATTATAATCTTTAAAACAATAAAAAATTAAAAAAGAAAAAAATCTAAAAAAAGAAAGAAAATGAATAACAAGAGACAGAGTCATTGGATTAGTCATTTCTTCAAACCCAATCCAATTCAGAATTAACTCAAAGCTACTTACTTAGTGATGAGCTGTTTGGACCTATGAGAAATAACCCTGTCTATATTGATCACCAGTGTTTTTGGAGCTAATGGACCCAGACACTTAATGTCTTCCTCACCTTTAGTGATCGACAGTGGTGTTATGGCTCATTGTTATGGAAGAGAAAAATGTATTGTAGATGTTTATGTTTGACTTATTATAAGTATTTGCTCCATAAGTCAAATTTGACTTGACCTAAGGTTGATCAAATTAGTGCACTTCAGAGTGAGTAATGTATGGATGGCATCCTTTCTTAAACAAATTGGAGAAAGCTTTCAGAGGAACAGGTAGAAGTGACAAGAAATGCTAATCAATAGGCTATCTTTCCCCTCTGGATACTAAGGAAACATTAATTAACGTTCTATTCAGCTATAGGAAAAACTTGTAACTATTGTGATGGCAGGTAACTGTTAACTTAGTTTTTCATTAAATGAAAAGACAATTACCGGTTTTATGGTCAAATTGGAGAACTCTACTACTTCATGTAAACACATCTTCACGCTTTATCTCATGCTGATAGTATTTGTCACTAAACTTTTCTTTCAGATAATCATTGATGCAAATGAAGCATGACCCAATAATTCCATATCTGTGCAGAAACTATAAATCTATGGGTAAGTGCAACATATGGTAGTTTTTGTCAATTGGAGACAGAGAGAAGTGAATAAATTCTCTACCTTATCTGTGTCACTGGTTGTATAATAACCTTTATGGCTTCTCAGAAAACAACACCAAATGATTTATTTTGGTGAATTCATATAATTACCTATCTATAAATCATTTCTTTTATATTTCCTATTCTTAGTCTCTTATATCATTCTCCTATACTTTGCTTTTACTCTGCTGTAAATGTACTTACTAATATGTCAGTAACATACAGCTATTGCTTCAATTTATTTCTGAGAACCAAGGTAAGAAAACATTAATTATATCAAATAAAACTAATTTTTCTAAAGGTACCACAATGTACATAGATTTCTAATTTTCCTGTGAATTAGATTTTTTTTTTTGGATGGGATGAAATACCTGACAAAAGCAACTTTTAAAAGTCAAGACTTATTTTGGCTTACTGTTTAAGTGAAACTTCCATTACCATGGGCAAATTATGATGGCAGTAATATGAATCAGATTGTCATATTGTATCTATAATCAGAAATCAGTAGTGATAAGTGCTGATGTTCAAATCTCATTCTCCTTTTTATTCATTGTGATTCCTCTGCTCATTGAATGCTGCATTCACATTCAGAGGGTGTATTCTACACTCAGTTAAACTTTTATGAAAATACGCTTATAGACATACTATAGACATGTTCGGTGAGTCTAAATTTTGTGAGGTATACTATCACAGTGAGTATCTCTGGTAATAATTATGGATGATTGCAAATATTCTGGATCACCTCATTCTTTTTATAATACTACATTACACATTTAATTTAGTAAATATACTTTAATTAAAATATAAATATACCACTTCCTCTTTTTTCTTTATGAACAATCCATTTGACCTCTTCCATATCCCCCATCTCAAACTGATAACCATTCTTTGTTTATTACTGATACAAAAATGTGTGTGTGTGTGTGTGTGTGTGTGCTCATGCATGTACACGTGTTAATATGTAAAAATATATAAATACAAACTGCTTGGTCTAATTTTTTGTTTGTGTGTATATGGTTTCAACACTGCCCATTTTGTATTGGATAATGAACCATACAACTCATGCATAGTAGAGACTAATTCTCCATATCTCAGCAGTCATTATTTGCCTGTAGTTCTTTGTCTAGGGGTGGGACTCCATGAGACTTTTCTCCTTGTGCATTAGTATGTCAAACGATATTTTAATTGTTCATTCCTAGTTTTTCAGCAATCTATAAGAGAGACAGTTTCACAGCAGACATCTTGTTATTCTTATTCTTCATACACACACACACACACAAAGAGAGAGAGAGAGAGAGAGAGAGAGAGAGAGAGAGAGTTCTGTAATGTTCCCTGGTTCAAATGGTATCTACTAATCTCTGCATTGTATCCAGTTGTGATTTTCTACATGATCTCAATTTGCTGTAACAAAAACCTTCTTTGATGAGGGGTGATAGCCATACTTTTCTGAGACTATAAGAATAATATTTAGAATGTAGTTATAGAATTATACTGGTCTAGCAAAGTAGAGGTTGTATATTATCTTTTAAGACTATTACCACATTTTTCCTGTGTAGTTGGATAGGTTTCTAGTAGCGGACATGTTACTCCTATTAGTTGACTATAATTCCATTTGAGCAGCTGTTAGTTACTACCAACATGTAAGTGCAACTATAGTATATTTATGCATATTTTGTTATGATGGGCATTATGTAGTTCATAGCTGGTTAGTATTAATAGTAATTGCTTCCCTTCTTTGGAAGCTTGTGTAGAACTTTCTGGTATTATGGAAACTAGACCACAGGGAGAATGCTTTTAGATTAGGCATAATTCAAATAATTTAAGTACTGTCCTAAATGTATAGTATCTTCAGTATCTTGTGTGTTCCCTCTGAGAGGAAAACAAGGGCAACAAAAATAGCCTTTATTGTTTTAGGAGTCAATTGAACTACCCTGATCAAGGATTTGAAAGTTTCTAGAACTTGGTACGTTTTTTTTTTTTTTTTGTTAGTCTCTAGTTCTTATGTGAAGTATTGTCATCACAAGTTTCTTAATTTCATTTGATACAAAATTATGAGTAAATAAAAAATAGAGGGATTCCTTAAGAGTTTATTAAATGATCTTGTTGTTATTTGTCCCTCTTGATTTTCTCATTTTTGATGCATGGTAGCATTGTACTTCCCATACTCCTTGAATTTAAAAATTGACATATGGTTCTTCCAAATAAAATATAAATTTAAGTTTCTGTTTAAGGCAGAAACTTTAACAGCTAGTTCATAGTGTTCCAAATTCCCTTCTCCTATTATGTTGTTGATATAGATTGTAGTGTGCACTCCTGAGTGACTCTAAAAAATCAAACCTTCTTTTGACTTATACAGACAGGGCTTATGACAAGAACAAAATAATGCATTTTTACTATGTTAGGCCTCAGAGCCTTTAAGATAGTTGTTTCCTATGGCTCATGCCATTGATAGAGTGGCTTCCTTCCTCAAATTAGAGGGCAACTGACATTGCTTTTAGAAACATGGTACCTCATTTTCTAGGAATGTACCTCTCTAAATTACTACTTCTGTGATTTATGGTGACTTTTTAAAAACAACTTTGGCAAAAAAATACTAATTTATTCTGGTCAAACTATTTCCATCTATGTATCAACCATAGAAAACTAAAATATTGCTAGCAAGAAATAATATTGTCTCAATCACTCTGAAATAAGTTTCTACACTGTTCTGTATTTCTTGAAAAATTATTGACATTAAAACTTCCATTAAAAATAAAACACAAAATTCGGCTGTTTGAGGGAATGTCTTGATTTTCAATAGCAAGAAAATGTATATGGTAAAAACATATGTAATATAAAACAATTTCTTCAGATGATGAAACTGTCAGATAGATCTCATGAGTGCATGCAGATGAGTGAAAGTCATTTTTACTGACAATGAAATGAATAAAAAACTTCCTTAGGTGGAAAAATTGGTCCCACTTAAAATCTTATAATAAAAAGGTCAAGGATAAATATTGCAATTGAGATGTAACTTGAAGAAATAAAAAATAAATAAAAATAAAACTCAAGGAATCCAAGATATGATTTCGTATCTTCATTTAGTTAAGCACTTTCCTTACCCCATATTCACTGGTGCAGGTATTCATTTGGGCTCACCAATTAATAAGATTTATATTTCAACAGTTTTTGCCTTCCCTGTTCCTCTTTATTGCCTACCTTTAGTCTCTGTTGAGTTCAAGAGTGCCATAACACATAGTTAAAGTTTATGTTGTGTTTTCTATGATCAAATGAACCCTCTATCCACTCTTTAATGTTTACAACAACCATAAAAAACTATGTGCGAATATCTCTATCCTCACTTTATAATCATGTAAACTGAGGTTCTGATATTTTGAGATTTTGGTGAAAGGCTCACATTTAAGTTATTCTTCTCCTGTCCCCTACAGCCATTCCTCCAAGCCTGTCCCCTTTTCTTGTGACTCCTGCCAAACTGAAGAACATCTTTGTACTAGGGACTCCATAGTTGCCACACTTGTACTGGGACCCAGGTATTTTATCTGTGCCCTCCTTCTCCTCCATTGTAGTCTCTTCAGATTACTTTTACACATGCTGTCTGCCAGCTTCGGCCCCTCCTTCTAGCCCATCTTCATCCCTTTTTGACTCCTTGACATTTTTGGCCATAACAAAAGTAATCCTAGTTCTGCCTCTATCAACTTAAGTAGAGCTGGATCCCATGGCCTGGTGAGATCTTGAGACTCAGTCCCTCCCACCATTTTAACCTATCACGTACTAAACGCCCAACTTATTGCACTAGTCTAAGACAGCTTTCATCAGAACACAGAGCTCTAACCAGAACTTTAGATCTGGGACTAGTCAGTCTGAATCCCAGAACTCAGAGTGATCCTGACAGACAAAAAAGGGATAGTTCTTCTGCCCTACTACCTGTCAGATTGGGGCAGCAGTAGTCAAAGAACCCACACTCATCCACCAAACTTGAAACCTGTATCTACCCGAACAAAATCACTGATTTCGTAACCCCATATGCTTAGATCCCAGTGCAAAAGCAACAAAGAAAAAAACAAAAACAAAAAAGCACCCCCCCAAAAAAAACAAAAAGCAAATGAACAAACAAGAATGTGTTCCTTCTTCAGAAGTCATCAACCGTACTTCAATAGACCACAAGAAAACTAGTTTAAAGCACAAAACAAGTACTTTAAAATAGCTATTATGAATATGTTCAAGAACATTAAATAGGACATGAATATATTACAAACACAAACACCTGAATGAGATAAGTAAAATAATGCAAGATGTAAAAGTAGAATTTAACTAAGAATTAGAATCACTAAACAAAAAATTTAAACTAAAATAAATCTAAAAAATGAAAAATTTACAAAGTCAAGCAAAAGTTCAGAGGTCAACTTCTCTAACATAAAAATAGACATGGAAGACAGAATTTCAGGTCTTAACACTAAAGTTTAAGAAATGGATAGCTCAGTCAAAGAAAATGTAGAGGCTTCCTAAAATATATGCATATCAAAATGAGTTTAAACAGAGTTACCATATAAAATGGGAGGCAATATTCAAACTAGACATCATATGTTACCAAATAAACCCCCAGGGATGGGTTATGTACTTCTGAGTTTTTGTCAAAAAGTGTTCTACAGTTCCATCACATATTATAGACAACTGCCTATACAATTTGCTACCCTCATAGACTAAAGATCAGGCCCTATTGCTGAAAATTCTTCATACTTATGTCACTGCATGTTAATAACTTGAGCTGGTGCATAACTTGAAGCACAATCCTTACCTTACTAGCATTTATCATGATGGGGTATACTCACTCAGCTACAAATCTTATGAGCTTCAATATTGACCTTCCTGCAAGATATTCCCACTAGTGTAAAAGTAGCACAAATATTATTGAGGTAATCAAACATATTTGTTGTTGGATTAAGGACCACTCATGAGATAGTCTGTACCCTTCACTATTAAAAAGGCCAAGAATCTGAGACTATATTGGCCATGGGCTTTAAGAGGAAACCTATTACATGTATTCTGCTAAGTGAACATAGCAATAAAATTACTCCTAATGGTATATTGTTGTAACCATTGATCAATACATTGAAGGATGATCATCAGAGAAGCTTCTTCTTGCAACAAATTTTAATTAACTTAGAGACTCACAACTTGACAATACAGCAATCTTATTCATAAATATTAACTATACACATGAATGAAATTTCATACATTTCCATATAAAGAACTGATCAAATACAGCTATCCTTTACCACAGTTTTGTTTACTTTCACAGTCTTCACATTTCTAAGAATACTTTACATTATAGACAGCTTTTTGTAGATTCCATATATTACATAGAGCATGTAGTATTTGTTTTTCTGCATCTGCCATCTTTTACTTGACAGTATCCTTTAATTCTGATTATTGGCAACAAATAAAAGCATTTAATTAGTTTTGATGGATAGTATTGCACCACTTGTGAAAACCAAATTTTATCTGTTCATTTATTGATAGACTAGTAGGCTGATTAGACAACAAATATCAAGATTTAAGTATTTATATATAGAGATAGATAGATAGAGACAGATAGACATAATATATATAATATATTTATCTGTTCATTCACTGATGGACAATTAGTCAGAATCAGTATCTTAGATATTGTGAACACTGCAGTAATAAACATGGGCATACAGGTATCAATTTCCTATGTTAACTTTGTTTCCTTTTTAAATATATTAAGAAATAAGATAGGCATTTAATTTTAGAGCTTTTTCTTATACTCTTACTCTTGAGAAATGTCTGCATTGTTCTTCATAATGGGCTGTACTTGCTAACATTTCTAACAATCAAGTACGCAAGTTCATTCTTGCGAAATTTTTGCTAGAATTTTTTAGGTTTGTTAATAGACATTCTAACTGGGATAATGTAGTTTGGGTTTGTGGGAGGGCAGGACCCAGAAGAAGAGGGGAGGGAGGGGGCAACAATCTGGATGCAAAATAAATAAATAAATAAACTTAAAAGTTATATATATATATATACATTCAATGTATATTACTTGTGTTTCATGGTTAAGATTTCTTTTATCTTTTGAATATTTACTGTTAGATAGATAGATTAGTAATTACTTTGTGTCACTACTTAGGTTGTTTCTTCCTTCTGTGAATTATTTTTTCACTGGACAGAATCTTTCAGTTTAATGTAATCCATTTGATAAATTTCACTTTTGTTTCCTTTGCCATTGGTGTTCTTTCCAGGCATTCATTGCCCATAACAATGTCTTACAAAATCTCCCCTGTTCCAAAGTTTCAGATGTTACATTAAGTGCTTTGTTTCATTTTGAGTTAGGTTTATACAGGGTGGGCAATAAAGGTCAAGTTTTCATCTTCTATATGTGAATATCTATCCAGCTTTTGGAGTATCTTTTATTGAAGGGGCTGTCATTTTCCAATACATAATTTTTTGGTGCTTTTGTAGAGAATCAGTTGGCTATCGATACATGGATATATTTCTGGGATATCTATTCTGTTCTTTTGTTTGGTATGTCTGTATTTATGCCAATATCATGCTGTTTTGATTACCAAGATGCTATACATCTCAAAATCACATATTGTGATGCCTTCAGCTTGGTTCTTTTTATCCAAGATTGCTTTGATTATATGGAATATTTTATGTTTCCATATGAATTTTAGGATTTTGCTTTTTCTACGTCTGTGAAGAATGTCATTGGTTTACTTGCATTGAAGCAAGGTAGTTACAATGAAGAGTATTAATCAGTAAAAATAAGTAAAAATCTTATCTAGCTTGCTACAGTCAGTAGGGATAAATTATAATGTTTCAAGAGTTTCCCAATATAAAGTTAAACAGATGTATAATGGTCAGAACAGTGTACTTTTACATTGTAGACATTATGGCAAAATGATGAGAGCTGTCATACAAGGAACAAACTCTCCCCAAGTTCAAGCTTTGCTATTCTATGAAATGTCATTTTTAGAAAATGTTGTCACTGGGAAGCTCTTCATTGACTTTGCTCAGTTTAAACATTTAAAATTTAATTTGAGCATAACTCAACACATTCTTCCTTTTAGTGAGGAAGGTTTTTCTTTTTAATTCTTACAAGTATAATTTCTCTTTAAATCTGGCAAATACTTTCACTGGTTAAGGAAAAAAATCTTGTTTTCTTTCTTTCTGTGATCAGACAGCTGGTAGACAAAGAAAGGGAGAAGAAAACGTTTTAATTATACCTTTCAAAGCCCAACAGATTTGAAAGCTATTCAGGAATTACATTTGAGTTTTCGCAGCATTAACTTATGGATGTTTAAGAGATACTAGCTCTTGATCTTTAAAGTGAGATGGCTAGACGTGTGAATTGAACCACAGCAATATTTTTCTTCAGAATTTTCAAGTATTAGTAATGTTTATTTCCACACCCAGGAACTTTTGTGTCTATTTTTTATCTCTCTTTTCTACTTTTCCATATTGAAGAATGTCTAAAACAAGAAACCAATGTTTTAAAACATCATCCTACTTTTCTTCTCCAATTATGTAAAGCAGCATCAGTTGCCAAATTAGAACACAAACCAAGCAAAAATATGGCGTTATAATATCTTCTACCTGAGACAAAATGTTGGAAAGAACAACCAATGAGACAGATATTGATGATATACAATCTTTTTTATACTCAGTCATTGACTTTTAGAAAAAAAAATTCCATCTATTGATTTTGAGGTTTAAGATTCTGTTCTGAAGGTAGATGTCAGCAAGATTACAGAACAGGTCATTCCAGCATAATTTACATGTTTTTAAGTTGTTAATAACACAATACTACAGACTTACAAAAAGAGGTTAATTTCTGATCACAGTGCTGTTGAGTCAAATGTACTGGTAAGATTTTTGTTTCCAGAGTCAGTACATGATACACAGCATACATTACAAGAGATAGAGAACATTTAATGCTATACATGTTTCATTTTCGTTTTTCTAACAAGGCCTGTAGAATTCAGTAATGGGGGTTCCCACCCTAATGACTTTGTTCTTTAAAAGCTTTCAAAAGCACACCTACAAGGGTTATAGTAGGAATAGGTTCTAACCTTGTTAATACCTGCAAATGGGAATTTAATTATAGTACATAAAGCCTCATTGAACATCCAAATTGTATAAATTATAATACAATTATTCCCCCCCACAGAAATAACTATATTGACTATTGTCTGTGTATGAGAATACCTTTATAAAAGCTAACAAAAACAGATTAGAGATGGCATTACCTGGCTGTAGAACATAAAAAAGCAAAGACACACTGAAGATGATAATAAGGACAGTTTAGTGCTGTTCTACATCTGGTGGGGAATTCTTTTCTTGTTAGGTATCAGGCCAGAAATGCATTCTCCTCTGCCTGAAGGTCAGGGTTAGGTCAGTCCAGGCAGAAAAGGGTAGAACACAGACTGAGGTCCAAATCCTCTGGATGTCTGGTCAGGCTAGAGTGGCAGAAGAAAAGTTTATTTTCACTGCCAAGTATCACAGTTCTTAGCTAAGCATGTAGGAGAGAGAGAAGAGTAGCCCTAACCCTCTCAGGCAGCAAAAGGTTATAACTCTATTAGTGAAGCTGCTGAAAGACCTGGGAGAGGGAAGTGCCTCACCTGAGTCTCGGGATATCACAGCCACTCAAAAAGTCGCAAGAGACCATCTTGATGCAATCCACAAGAGGTTTATTTTGGGGATCAGCACGCTGAGGCTGAAACTCGTATCCCACGTAGAGGAGTTTCAACCCCAAGCTGGGGGAGGGTAGCGTATTTAAAGAAAAAAAAACAAAACACAAACCAAGGGGGTGAGGGGAAATACAAGTGGAAAGTACCAGCCCATTATTTAGCTAGTCATATGGGAAACACCCTATACTTGTTTTTCTCAGGAATGAATTTAATCTTACTTCACTATCTGCTTTGTAGTTAGCTAGTTCCTGGAGCCTGGGGCTCATGACCTGACTGACCTTCATTCTTGGTTCCACCCTTTTCATGGTCAGATAAGTTCCTGGAACATAACTGGCCTGGCTCCACTCTGTCTGCCAGGGGGTTCTTTAAAAATTTCCATTCCTTTCACTGCTAGTCCCTGCCAGGCAGCTGTAAGGAGCTCTCAGACCCCCTGGACCAAGTCAAGTGGCTTCTGGAGTCTGCCTTGTTTCAGGCATTTTGGAGGCTGCTTCAAAGACTGCCAGCAACAGGCCGTTGATGCAGGGGTCACAAATGTGCATAGGAGAAATGGCAGAAGCTTGGTGTCTTGGTGACTTTCAGAAGCAGCAACTAGGGTGGTTGTGGAGGAGGCATTGGCAGGAGCTTGTGCCCAGGACACTAATAAGTGAGCTCTGGCTGCCAGTGACAGGAACTCAGTTTAAGCAGTGGCAGAGGCAGCGAAGCAGGTGTGTATGCCCCATTGTGGTGAGCGCGGTTTGGTCATCCAAATCCCCACACCTCCTTCCTAACAGGAAGGGAGTCGTGTGACCGGGTCCGCGCGGCACTCGCGGCCCTGTCTGGTCAAATGGATCACAAACACGGAGCTGAGTTTTATAGTTATATATTTATTCTGTCTCAACACTCACATCCAGCAATTCTATCAGTTCCACTCTATTAGGCTGCTGGGGGACCACTGCACAACAAACACAATGAACTACAAATAGAGCTGCTATGACTATAAGTACCAGATACAGCCACCACATATCTAACCTAGTACATACACATACCTAATATAAGTCTAGCTTAATTCAAGTACATCTATCTAACATTCTTCCCCATTATACGACCTGAGACGTCTTCTCTCGGGTCCCGGTTCCGGATCAGAGTGAGAGAAAGAGAGAAGGTAAGAGAGCTGATCCAAGCCGTGGGCTATCAACCCGGGGCCACCGGATGTAGAGAGAGAGAGAGAGAGTCCTCAGATCCAAGCCGTGGGCTATTTGAGTTAGACTCGAAGAGTTAGACTCAAGCCCGGGGCCGTCGGATGTTGAGGGGAAAGGTAGGCAGAGGCGGAACGTCAGTCATTGAGACCGAACGTTACTTGAATGCCTTCTGCTTTCGGTTTATATACTCTTTCCCTTGGCTTAATTATCATATCTACTGGGCCACCTGCAAGGGTGCGTCTTGGCCCGCAATTTGCATATCTATTATGTCACCCGTGTAGGACGGCACTTACTTGGTTCTTATCTATCCTCACACATTAGGGCACAGCTTCACACGTTATACTTTCATTTTAGCTTAATATTATTTCTTATTTTCCTAATGCTCCTGCAGCTTTCTATTAGCTGCTTACAGGCTCCTTACACCCATGTAAGCCTGGCTAAGCAGGCTGAAGTGACAGGGGTGTGAGCTGGAGCTTTCCATGCTCAGAGAGGAGCCATGGCTGCCTGGGGTATGAGACCTAGCTAGGCTAGGCAACAGGGGCAAGGCAGAATCCTGTTCCCCAGGCAAGCCTATCTAGGTAAGTGGACCCAGTTTGGGGTTCTTCAGGAGGGAGAAGAGCACTTCTTTCCCAAAATAAGAAGCTGAGTCTCAGATGCTCATGGTGGAAGAATGGAGAAAGTGGATTTATTTAGTGAATCAGGAACACTATAAACCTTTGAGCAGTGGAAGGTGTTTTGGAGGTGAATGTGTTTGATTTGCTAGGTCTAAGAGGGTCAGGGATATTTCATTAGCATGTAGTACAACTATTCTATCAGAAGAAATGGTACATAGTACCTAATTATCCCATAGGCAGTGGGGTGGGGGAAAAATTCCAGGTAAGGTTAGAGGCATAGACAAAAGTCATTGACTGAAAGCTAAAACACCAGAGAGATCTCATTAGCATGAGGAAGTACCTTCAGGAATCCCCAGGTGCCACTGGGAGGGTTTCTTATTAGGAAAGGTTTGGGCCTGTAACTTCCCTGAGGGCTATGTGACAATCCTCTGATAAATCTGCAGATTCCCCAGATCAGGCAGCCAGAGGGGACTCCACTGAAAAAAGGAGTCCATCATTTAGCATCGAGCTCAGGGGCTTTCAGGTGGTAATGCCAGACTTCAACCTCAACAACAGAAATTCCCCATAGTTTGGCATTATCCTTTTCAACCTTTCCTCAATCCCAGGAAACAGAGTATGAAAAGAAATCTCTCCCATTTGGGTATTATTAATAAAGCTGCTATGACCATAGTTGAGCAAATGTCCTTGCAGTATCCTGGGGCATCTTTTGGGTATATGCCCAGGAGTGTTATAGATGAGTCTTTAAGAAGGACTCCTCCGAGATTTCTGAGAAACCATCAGATTGATTTCAGAAGTGGTTGTACAAGTTTGCAAACCCTCCAACAATAGAGCAGAGTTCCTTTTTCTCTATATCCTTGGCAGCATGTGATAGCCTATTGCTGTTCTCTCAGGAAGTTGTTTCCTGTCCCCATGAGGTCTAGGCCATTCCCCACTTTCTCTTCTAATAGATTTAGTGTAGCTGGTTTATGTTGATGTCTTTGATCCACACAAATATGGATCTACTTGCATTTTTTTCTACAGGCAGACATTCAATTCAGTTAGACCATTTGTTGAAGTTGTTTTCTTTTTTCCATTTTATGGTTTTGGTTTCTTTGTCAAAAATCAATTGCCCATAGGTGTATGGATTTATTTCAACATCTTCAATCAGATTCCATTAAACAACCAGTCTGTTTCTACACTAGTATCATGCAGTTTTTATTACTATTCTTCTGTAATACAACTTGAAGTCAGAAATGGTGATGTTTCCAGAAGTTTTTTTTTTTTTTTTTTTATTGTACAAGGCTGCTTTAGCTATTCTGAGTTTTTGTTTTTCCATATGAAGTTGAGAATTTTTCTTTCAAGGTGTGTAAAGAATTCTGTTGGTATATTGGTAGGAACTTCATTGAATCTATATATTGCTTTTGGTAAGATGGCCATTTTACTATGCTAATCCTACCAAACCATGAGCATGGGGGAATCTTTCCATTTTCTGATATCTTCTTTGATTTCTTTCTTCACAGATGTGAAGTTTTTGTCAATCAGGTATTTAACTTGCTTGGTTAGAGTTACACCAATATATTTTATATCGTTGACTATTGTGAATAATATTGTTTCTCTCATTTCTTTCTTAGTCCATTTATCAGTTTTGTAAAGGAGAGGTACTGATTTGAGTTAATTTTGTATCCAGCCACATTCTTGAAGGTATTTATTAGTTGTAGGAGTTCTCTGGTAGAATTTTAGAGGAAACTTATGTATACTAACATATTGTAAGGGAATAGGGATACTTTGACTCCACCCTTTCCAGTTTGTATCCCCTTAATCTCCTTTAGTTGTCTTATTGCTCTAACTAGCACTTCAAATGCTATGTTGAATAGATATGGAGAGAGTGGACAGCCTTGTTTTGTCTCTGATTTTTGTTGAATTGCTTTAAGTTTCTCTCCATTTAATATGATGTTGGCTATCAGCTTGCTGTATACTGCCTTTATTATGTTTAGGTGAGGGCCTTTAATGCCTGATCTCTCCAAGACTTTTATCATGAAGAGATATTGGATGTTGTCAAAGGCTTTTTCAGCATCTATTGAGATGATCATGTGATTTTTCTTTTGTTTCAGTTAGTTCATATGGTGGATTATATTGATAGATTTTTGTATGTTGAACTATCTCTACATCCCTAGGAGGAAACCTACTTGATCATTGTGTATGATGTTTTGTATGTATTCTTGGATTCGATTTGCCAGTATTTTAATATTTTTACATCAATACTCACAGGATATTGGTCTGAAATTCTTTTTTTGTTAAGTCTTTGTGTGGTGTAGGTATCAGGGTGACTGTGGCTTCGTAGAATGAGTTTGGTGATGCTCCTTCTGTTTCTATTTTGTAGAATAGTTTGAGGAGTATTGGCATTAGCTCTTCTTTGAAAATCTGGTAGAATTTTGTGCTAAAATCTTCTGGCCTTGAGCTTTCTTTGTTTTGGAGATTTTTGATGACTGCTTTTATTTTGGTAGGGGTCATAGGACTGTTTAAACTGTTTACCTGATCTTGATTTAACTTTGGTAAATGAAACCTATCAATAAAATTGTCCATTTTGTTTAGATTTTCTAATTTGGTGGCATACTTTCTTTTGAAGTAAGACCTAATGATACTTTGGATTTACTCAGTGTCTGGTCTTATGCTCCCCTTTTTATTTCTGATTTTGTTAATTTATATATTGTCTCTCTGTCTTTTAATTAGTTTGGCTATGGGTTTGTCTATCTTGTTGACTTTCTCAAGGAATCAACTCTTGTTTTCATTGATTCTTTGTGTTTGTTTGTTTCTAAGTTATTGATCTCAGCCCTGACTTAGATTATTTCCTGCTGTTTGCTTCTCTCGGATGTGTTTGCTTCTTTTTGTTCTAAAGCTTTTAGGTGTGCTTCAGGTGTTCTTTTAAATTGCTAGTAGGAAATCTCCCCAATTTCTTTATGAAGGCACCTAGTCCTATGACCTTTCCTCTTAGCACCACTTTCACTATATTCCATAGGTTTGGGTATGTTATGCCTTCATTTTCATTGAATTCTAGAAAGTCTTTAATTTCTTTCTTTATTTCTTCCCTCACCCAGAGGTCAATGAGTAGAAAGTTGTTCAGTTTCCATGAGTTTGTAGGCTTTCTGTTGTTTCTATTATAGTTGAAGTCCAGCTTTCTCCATGGTGTTCTGATACAAGAGATCATTTTAATTTTCTTGTATCTGCTGAGGCTTTCTTTGTGTTTGAGTATATGATCCACTTTGGAGAATATTCCATGAGGTTCTGAGAATGTATATTCTTTTGTGTTTGGGTGAAATGTTCTATAGATATCTGTTATGCACATTTGATTCATGACGTCTGTTTCAATATTTCTCTGTATAGTTTCTGTCTTGTTGACCTGTCTATTGTTGAGTGTGGAGTTTTGAAGTCTACCACTATTTATGTGTGGGGTTCGATATGGGATTTAAGCTATAGCAATGTTTCTTTTACAAATGAGGAAGCCCTTGCATTTGGGGCATAGATGTTCAGAATTGAGATGTCATCTTGGTAGATTTTTCCTTTGATGAGTATGAAGTGTCCTTCCCCATTCTTTTTATTAATTTTGATTGAAAATCTATTTTATTAGATACTACAACGGCTATTCCAGCTTGCTTCTTGAGTCTTTTGGCTTAAAAAATCTTTTTCCAGCCCTTTACTCTGAGATAATATTTAGCTTTGTTCCTGAGTTAGGTTTCATGTATGCAGCAGTTTGATGGATCCTGTTTCTTTATACATTTTGTTACCTTGTGTTTTTTATTGGGGAATTGAAGTTGAGTGATATTAATTACCAGTAATTATTAATTATTCTTATTTTAATGTTGGTGGTAATAGTGTGTGTGTGTGTGTGTGTGTGTGTGTGTGTGTGTGTGTGGTGTTTGCTTCCCTTCTTTTGGTTTTGCTTATGTAGGGTTATTTATTTTCTGTATATACCTGGTTATGGTTAGCCTCCCTGGTTCTGAGTTTTCCTTCTAGTATCTTCTGTAGGGCTTGCTTTGTTGGTAGATATTGTTTAAATTTGGTTTTGTCATGGAATATCCTGTTCTCTCCATCTATGGTGATTAAAAATTTGCTCGGTATGGTAGCCTGTGTTAACATCTGTGGTGTCTTAGGATCTGCTAGATATCTACCCAGGCCCTTCTGCCTTTTAGAATCTCTGATTAGAAGTCTGATGTAATTATGATAGGTCTGTCTTTATATGCTACTTGGCCTTTTTCCCCTTACAGCTTTTAATATTCTTTCTTTGTTCTGTATATTTAGTGTTTGATTGCTATATGGTGGGGGGGGGTTTCTTTTTTTCTTTTTCTTTTTTTGGTGGAGTCCATTTGGTGTCTGTAAGCTTCTTGTATGTTCATAGGCATCACTTTCTTCAGGTTGGGAATTTTTTTTTCTATGACATTGTTGACAATATTTTCTGGGCCTTGGAGCTGGGAGTCTTCTTCTTCTATACCTTTTTATTCTTAGGTTTGGTCCTTTCATACTGTCCCAGATTTCTTGGATATTTTGTGCCAGGAAGTTTTTAGATTTGACATTGTCTTTGAACAGTGCATTTATTTCTTCAATTGTATCTTCGACACATGAGATTCTTCCATCTCTTATTTTCTGCTGGCAATGCTAGTTTCTCTGTTCCTATTCTCTTCCTTAGTGTCTCCAACTCCAAGATTCCTCTGCTTTTTGTTTTCTTTATTGTCTCCATTTCCATCCTCAGATCCTGCACAGTTTTACTGACTTCCTTCACTTATTTACTTATATTTTCTTGTATATCTCTAAGGAATTTATTCATATCCTCTCTGAGGGCCTCTATCATCTTTATAAGGTTGAATTTAAAGTTGTTGTTTTGCTTTGGCTGTTTCAGTGTCTCCAGAGCTTGCTGTGATAGGATAGCTGGGTTCTGGTGATGCCACATTGCCCTGGCTCTTGTTGATTGTGTTAAGATGGTCTTTAGCCATCTAGTTGTCCCTGGTGCTGGCTGGATGTTCCTAATGTTGACTGGACACCTCAGGGAAGCGTGGAGAGCCTTGGGACTGATAATGGAGCTCAGAGAATAGCAGACTGTTCACTTATGCTGGGTGGGTGTTCCTGGGAACCTGCAGACCTGGATGTTCCTCTCTTCCTTGTGTGCCCTGTAGGCTGGCAGGCTGGAGAAAGGCTGGGTGGGGTCTAACCTTATTGTTCCTGGGTACCTGTAGGTCTGAATGTTCCTGGGGCTGGCAGGCCTCCTCAGACAGGAAGGCTTTATATATAATACTAAATGGCATGATCTTTGGTCAGATATTCTCCTTTAGGTCTTGGCCTGTCAGGAATGAATATATATATATATATATATGTGTGTGTGTGTGTGTGTGTGTGTGTATAAACTCATATATATTCATTGCATATATTGTAGAAAATACAATTAAATTATTTACCAGTATTTATATTATATTTAATTGTTCAGTGGTGTTAATACTTAACCTACCATTATAAATAAGCACACAGACACCTGATGGATTTTAACAAACATTGGCCTGGATTGTGTAGTCTTAGTCCATCTAAGCTAGCTCTTAATTCTATTACCCAAATATGAACTCATATATGCATATGTAACCTTGGACTGTTATTCTCTACTCTATGCTGATGTTCCAGGCCACGTGGAATGACATTCTTTTCTCTAACCCATGGTGTGTTTCCTCCTTCCTGCTCTTGGCATTTCTCCTTCTTGTAGAGGCTTCTTCTCTCTCTTCTGGAGGCTTCTTCTACTCTTCCTCTGAATACTGGAGGCTTATTCTACCAAACATACTCTCTGCTTCAGAAGCCCAAGCACCTTAGTCCTTCCTACCTCTGACTTTGCCCAATCTCAGGGCTCGGCATTTATTTAACCAATCAGAGAAAAATGGTTAACAAGAAAGGTAGCATAGCTTCACTTGGTGTACAGCAAGCAGGCTTCTGAGAAGCAGGTTAATTAACATTTAGAAAGCATAACATTACCCCATTATTTCCCTCCTTTTGTCTAAAAAATGGCTAATTTTTTAACTCATGTAGTAAAAACAGTAAGAACAAATATGAAACAATCAAGAAAATCATATATAAAAGTTAGACACATAATGTTTAGCCTATTTACATCAGGCAATTTTGTAGAAGAAAAAAAATCATCTGTCTATCTTGGTGTGTATAAAGTTCAGAACCTAAATATTTTGTATCATATCCTACATTGGTAAACCCAAAGATTTTATTTAGACTTGCGATATCCTCTTAAATCCTAAAAAAAAACCTCAAGTTAAATTGAAATTTTATATCTATTATGTCTTCAACCCATCAAAGACGTAAAAAGGGATAAAGTTATTATTTGAATGAATAGGAAGCTTAGAACAGCAGCTTCCAAAAACAAAAAAATAACAGTTTGTTGCCTAGACAGTTCCAAATATCTTTCTATACTGTTGGAGCATCACCTTCAGCCTTCTGGCCAAGCATATCTCACAGACTAAATTGTGCAGCCCAAAATAAGGATTTGACCATTCTGTCTCTGTAGTATCAGATCATTGACTTAACCTGCATTTAAGTTCTGGTCCATCTTTGGACTTTATATTGTCTGTTGAGAGAACAGGAACATTTTTTCTCAGTAAGAATTATCTCCTGCTGGAGATTTTTGATGTTCATTGTTTCCTTCCAAGTCAAATGGGAGCAAGCTGACTATCTTAAGTCAAACAATTATTAAAATAATAAAACATCTTTAAATACCAGTTTATATATACCTTTGAGGGTTTTGAAGACATATTTTGATTCATTTATAAATCTTTTTTATCTATCTGTCATCTATCTATCTATCATCTATCTATATTTGTTTGAACAAGTGAACTGTATATTTTTAACCATTTACTATCTGTTCAACCTAGTAAGCCTATTTTGTGATAAATTAAGACTAGTATTTGACATGATAAGGAGCTTGACTAGTCAGTTACCCAGACTCCTAAATAGATTGCAATAGCAAGCCATGAAAGGATTGGCAGTAAATCTGTACTTTTAAATGAGTTGTGTAGGCACAATACCTTAAATGAGTTGAACTTATATATATATATATATATATATATATATATGCACATACATGTGTGTGTCAGAATATAAAACTCTATACCATGAATAAAAAAATAACCTCATTTTTCTATCAATATACAAAATTCTGTACCAGTGTATCAAAAGATAACCCTATTTTGAGAATAGCAATAGCTTTATGTTTCAGAGCAGAATCAATAATCTACCCTTATATTTTATCATTTCTATATTATATACCCATACTCCCTGTCTTTTTTCTTTTCAAGCCTTTGCCCTCTATATATGAGAGAAGGAATAGAAAAAAAAAAAGAGAAAAGTCCTTGATTCTAATCTCTCATACCTTGCTCAACAAGACCATTTAACAACTTGCAACCAGTCCCCCTAAACAACATCTATAACCCATAAATTGACCAAAGAATCATCTACCCCACTTTTTGGGAATGGGGCATCACTCACTTA
>CAJQZJ010035532.1:981121-1005792 GCA_907164525.1 Lophiomys imhausi | reverse complement strand
ATCAACTGTAGAGGAGAATACTTAAACTTCATACAGTCTTATACTGTGTTTTCAATTTAAAATAAATTATATATAGCATATATATGCAATACTGTTACATGTCTTCCTTTTATATGGTATGAATGGAGACTTACAAATGTCTTTCTTCTCTTCAAAAAATGAACAGAAAATATTCCTTAATTGATTTGTGCATTCTACACATCCAAGGAATTTTGGTAATTGCAGAAGTATATGTTACTTGTGAGAAATTATATATTTTCAGAACAAAGGGACCAGAGTCCAAACAAGACAAGACAAACAGCCCAGATGATCGAGCCTCACAGACTGCCTCAATAGCTCTTTCCTCCAAAATCTCCATCCAGAGCAACTTCAAACAGCTTACTGAGATGGTCCAGCCTCATAGATGGTTCCAGAGAGGACTTCTTCAATAAAGCCCTGAACTTTCCCACTCAAAGTCCAGTTTCAGACAACACATTACTCAGGACATTCAAATTGCTGAGCACATAGAGACTGGACAATAAATGTTACAATTAACTTGCTTAACCATTTTTTTTCCATTTTATTGGTTCCCCAAGCAGGTTTTCTACATCCCAGTTCAGCAGGAAACAGTTTTAAGAGAGCGATGTCCCATTCCTAAAAAGTGGGGTGTATGATTCTTTGGTCATTTGATGGGTTATAGATGTTGTTTAGGGGGAATTGTTACAAATTGTTATATGGTCTTGTTAAGCAAGATGTATGAGGTTAGGCTCAGGGATTTCTCTCTTTTTCTTTATCCTTCTTTCTCTCTTATATAGGGGGAGAAGACTTGAAAAGAAAAAAGAGGGGGAATATGGATATATAATATAGAACTGATAAGATAAAAGGATAGGTTATAGAATTTACTCCTATAGATCCTTGTTATTAATACAAAATTAAGGTTATAGACATATGAGAATGATAGGAAAAAAGGGTAGATTATTGAATCTACTCTTATAGATCTTTGTATATTGATTAAAAATTAAGGGTATATTTTGATTAGGTATTGTACCTATGTAATTCTTAAAATTGAATGTGAAGTTCTAGTCCTTTTTGACAGCAACTATCACAAACTGTTTAGGATAATTAAGAAATGCAAGTTGATAGTCATTCAAACTTGTGATTTTATTAGGATAATTAAGTTAGTTAATCTCAGATGTTTTCTAAGTTGATCAGATATTAAGTTGTTAAAGACAAGCAACATTGGCTTACACAATGGAGATGGATAGATGGTCTTCAAAAACCTCAAAAGATCTGTAGAATATGACATTTAAAGATATATTTATTATTTTAAAAATTCTTTGACAAGAGACTGTCAGCTCCCAACAGTTCCCATTGGATTTGGAAGGAGAAGATGAGCATGAAAAACCTCTATCAGGAGATAATTCTTACTGGGCAGAAAAGCGCCTGCTCACTCAACATACTATATACACTCCAAAGATGGAACAAAGTTTCAATGCAGGTAAATCTATGGTCTGATACTGCAAAGACAGAATAGGCAAATCTTATTTCCTGCTCCAAAACTAAGTTTGTGAGATATGCTTTGCCAGAAGGCAGAAGATGATGCTCCAATGTTATAGAAGTTGGGGACTGTCTACACAACCAGTTGTCTGTCATTTCATAGTTTTGGAAGTTGCTTGCACTACACTTCCTATCTATTCAGATATATTTATCCTTCTGTGATTTCTGATGTGATTGAAGACTACATAGTTATAGCCTCACAATAAGTTTTAAGCCATCTAGGAATTAAAAGGATGTTTTAAGGTTAAGATGATTTAGTTAATAATGTAAGTTAGGATGGAAGTTACATATAGATCCTTAAACTCATCAACAAAGATATGTAATAGAATATATTTCCTAGTTGACTGGTCAAATACATATGGACTGGACATTGAGAATGTATGTCACAACTTTTAGTTTTCATAATTGTTTCTATTGTATTATTTTTATTGTTACTGTATTGTGTTTATTTTTGTATTATTGTTATTAAGAAAAGGAACCTTTTGTTAGACTAAAAGGGGGAGATGTTGAGAGAAGGTCTAATATCATTGCTTCTGATAGGCTAATTTCAATGCAGAGATCTGGTTACTGCCCCTTCTGAGGCATTCTTTTGATTGGTTAATAAAAGTCGCTGATGGGCAATTAGCTGGGCAGAAAGAGTATAGGAAGGTCGGACTTCCTGAGATTAGAACAGGAACCCTGTGCTTTACACAGAGGATTAATTCATTCCAGCCAGGAGCAGGAGGAAGAACATATCATGGGTTAGAAAAAAGAACCTCATTCCACGTGGCCTGGAACATCAGCATAGTGTGGAGAATAGCAGTCCAAGGGGACATATGTATATATGGGGTCATATCTGGGTAATAGAATTAAGAGCTAGTTTAGTTGGGCCAAGATTGCTCAATTCAGGGTAAGGCTTATTAAAATCCACTTGGTTTCTGTGTATATGCATTTATAATGTCTGGTTAAGGATTAACAGCTAGCTACTCAATCAATTAATAATAATATACATACTGTTAAACAATTTAATTAATTTTTTCTACATATGACACCTAAATATATATTATATATATATATTATATATATATAATGAAATCAGCAAATATTTTACCTGTTCATTGTTTTGTTTGTAGCCAAGATCTGTAGGAGACCTTTCCAGTCAAATATGTTTGAATGAAAGACTTTTCCCTGTTATTATTATTACATATAAATGAGTCTATATAATAATTTTTAAGTTACAAATTCAGAATAAGACTATGAAGTTTAAGTATTCTCCTCTACAGTTGACATAAATTTATAAATTTATTAATTGATTGGGACAGGTTTTTTCTGTGTAGCTTGGTCTGTTTGTAGATTAGGTTGTCCTCAAACTCAGAAGGAACCTATCTGTCTCTGCATTTGTCTCCCATGTTTTGGAATTAAAGGTATGCATTTATATTTTTTCTTTCCTTTTCTCCTTTCTTTGGAGATTTAATTTCTATGTGGTTTTGTGATGACAACTGACACAGTGGTCGCCATGCAAGGGGGTTCTCAGGAAAAGGTGAGTGCACTGTCTACCCACTCCATCAGCCTCCCTTTGATCTGCATAGACAATCAGACTAGACAGGGGTGATGTCTAACCATTTCCCATTTTAATGTTTTGTTCTCTGGCTTATGTACAGAACCAAATGAGGGATTTCCACATGGGCCAATCACATTAAAGGTCATCCCATCATTCCACATAGCACAAGCCTGGTAACATGGTGATCAGGCACTGATCACAAGCATGGAAGTCTTGCTCACCCAATCACCTATACTCACAATAGGGCTTCAAATCTGCCCCGGCATCTTCTGGCAAGTGCCATCTTAGATATCTCCCACAAGTTAATTTTCATTTTCCCAGAAGTGAGGCATTTCTCATAAGGTTCCATTTCCTGGGTCTCCACATGGACATATACATATCCTGTTGAGACAGGGTTTCTCAGTGTATCCTAGGCTGTCTTGATTTGCTCTGTAGACCTCTCTAGATTGGCCTAGAACTCACAAGGAAACTATATTTTCCTTGTCTCCCAAGTTTTGAGATCAAGGTATGAATTTAATTTATTGAATTACTTTTATTAAACAATAGTAGTAATTGAACTATTTTCTATTAGTTTGAGTTCCAATTCTCCCATGGGAGCCCCATTCTTGAGGAGATTGGTTTATAGGAGCATGATAGCTATTTTATGTTTGCTTTTCTTAACTGTTAGTGGTGGGAGGTATGCAGCTTACAGGTTCCTCCCCCAGTCTAGGTCTGGGTCTTTACATTGACTAACAGAATCTCTCTCTTTTTTCTTTTTTATGTTTTTCAAGACAGGATTTCTCTGCATGTCCCTGTTCTTGACTCACTTTGTAGACCAGAATGGTCTTGAACTCACAGATATCTGCCTGCCTCTGCCTCCCAAGTTCTGAGATTAAAGCAGTGCACCATCACACCCAGTGACTAACATATCATTTTTAGGGACAAAATGCCTCTTGAAATCAGTTCTTTCGTGGGAGCCCCACACCTAAGGAGACTAGCTTTTCACATCTTTCTCTTTACATAAATTTAAGATTATTTATTTATACATTAAATCAGTAAACACATTGTTATTTATTACCCAGCAAAAACTTATACAGTACCTTCAAGGAAAAAATGTGTCAGTTTGAATTCTAAACTGCTTTTAATAAGCAGCCTTATCTTATCAGCAGGGTTCCTGCCCTGCCTTCATTGTTTAGACAAAGCTGGGCTATAATTCAGAGATCTGAATGTTTCTGCCTCCAGTGTGATAGGATTAAGGGGATGTGCCATTACCACCCTGCTCAAATATTTCACTAAAAATCTCAGATAATAGTAACTCTGTAACCCAGAGAGCAACTCTGAAGTACAATGAGAATTCCAAATATGTCCAATATCCTTAAAAATCTCCCATGTTTTAGCATTGCTGAACTACAAAAATATCCTTTCTACCTCTCAGTATAGGGAAAATCAAAGATATCTTGTAGAGCCTGACTAAATCTATGTTGAAAAAAGATTCCATTTTGTATTAAGTTTGACTCAGAACTGACCTCTAGTTCCAGAACAACAACAAAAATAAATGTCCCCAACTTTGTATTCCAGGGGTGTTCCCTCATCAACCCAGGGCAGCTCACTCTGAGAAAACACCCTAAATGTCTAAACAAACATTCTGGTGGTCAAACTGACCACAGCTGGTTAGTCAGTGACAATGATGGATATGACTAGTTACCCAAATGTCATCCAATCATATGATTAAAACAAAACCTATTTCTTTGTGTAAGCTCATATATAAACCCTGTATTTTTTGAGTTTGGGGCTCTAAACTCTAACTTCTGTGAGCCTTGAGAGTCCAAGCTCTGATCTTCAATAAACAACCCTCATTCACTTACATCATAGTTGGCTCCTGGGTGTTCTTTGGGGTCTCGAGAACTGGGCCGAACAATCTAAACAACAATCAAGCAAAGAAGCAACATTACAAAAGCCTTGATCTAACATTGCCATCCCTGACTGCAATTAATGTTTTGTTTATCATTGCTTGGATTCTAGTTTCAGCTGCATTTCATTGTTGGGCTAGCCCCACATAGCCCTGACAAACACCTAGTAGTCAGGGAGGACTGAGCTCCAGCTGCCATCAATTTTGTCTTATCTATTGGGAAGGACTCCCTCCTTCCCCCATTGTCATTGTTGGTAATTTAGCTTTCCTTCTGAATGCTCTTTTTCTAAGCCTATGCTAGTCAGATCTTTCTCAAAAACTATACACAGATCCACAATTGTCAGTGGAAAAAATCATTTGTATGCTAAGAGAAACAAACTCAATTGGAATCCAAATTCATTGAGACATTATGAATTCCTCCATTTTTAATCTAGGCAGTTAATTCTGTTCCCTAGCTCTGTCTGAAAGGGTGCCTGTTTTTCAGTGCACAGGGAGAACCAAGACCTTAGCTCTCTGCCTTTGCTGCAAGGCAACAGCTTTTGTTAAGGGACTCACAAATTTGAAATGCATTTGGGTTCCATTCCCTACTCTTTGGCTAGGAAACCACATTTTACCCAGGCCTTGTCAGGCTGTAAGCATGGATTCTTAGTACCTTAAATTGGGTGCCATTTGCAGAAAAAAATAATTAGATTATTTACCAGAGTATTTATATTATATTTAATTGGTCAGCAGTGTTCATCCCTAACCTGGCATTATTAATGAGCACACAGAGACACCTGATGGATTCTAACAAGCCTTGGCCTGGTTTGTGCAATATTAGCTCATCTAAGCTAGCCCTTAATTCGATTCACCAAATATGACCCCAAACATACATATGTCCCCTGGGCTGTTATCCCCCACACTATGTTGATGTTCCAGGCCATGTGGAATGACATTCTTTTCTCTAACCCATGGCATTCATTCTCCTTCCTGCTCTTGGCTTCTTCTGGAGGTTTCTCCTCTCTCTTCTGGAGGCTTCTTTTTTCCCATCATTCCCTCTGCTTCAGAAGTCTGAGAACCTTTGTCACGCCTACCTCTGTCTTTGCCCAATATCAGGCCTCAGCATTTATTTAACCAATCAGAGACAAGCAAGGTAACACAGTATTACTTGACCTACAGCAAGCAAGCTTCTGGGAGCAGGTTAATTAACATTTAGAATGCATTACATCATCCCATCAATATATAGTCATATTATACATGTGAACATTATATATACATATGTAAATTTATATGTATGTATGTGTGTGTTGTGGGTTTGTGTGTATTTTTAACTCCATTAAAAATGTCTAATAAGCTGAGTAAAAATTAGGCAAAAGGATTTAGATGTCAATTCTTTTAAAAATTTATTTATTGCATGCTGACTGCAATTTCTCCTCCCTCTACTCCTCCCAGTCTCTTTCCTCACCTTCCCTCTCCCTCAAATCCACTCTTTCTCCATTTCCCTTCATAAAAAGAGAGCCCCCCTCCAGTGTTAACAACCAGATGTGGCATAATCAGTTGCAATAAGACTATACACCTCCCCTCATGTTAAGGTTGGAAGAGTCAACTCAGTAGGAGGAAAGGGGTTCTCAAAGAAGACAAGAGTCAGAGACAGCCCCCACTCCCCCTGTTAGGAGTCCCACAAAAAGACTTAGCTAAACAACTAAAGCAGATATGTAGAGGGTCTAGGTCAGATTTATGCAGTTTCCCTGATTGTTGGTCCAGTCTCTGTCAGCCCCTATGAGCCCCGGACACTTGATACTATGGGTTTCAAAAATTGGGGAACAATACTTAACCATCCCAAATAATTCTCCCTTCCCCTTTAACCATCTAGTTTTTGTTGTATTGCTAATATGCTTTATATTTTCCTTTAAGGCAGTTATCATGAATTTACATAATTTGTATTACTTATTAACTTATCATGTATTACTTCCACTAGAATATGGAATTTGGAATAATCTCTTATTTGAATACTGAGATATTTCATCATTTCCTTTAAATGAAGAAATATCAAAAACCATATAATAATTGGTATATGTACATGTATTGATTAACTACTCTAGTAATGTGCACTTCCTCATCCTCAAGATCTTTTCATGAAGTACAAAATCTCCAAATTTTTATTCTTTTTCTTTATCTGAGTATGTATCCTCTCACAGTAGTTTTTGTTGCCAACTTTCTCTGGCATTTTTTGTTGAAATAACATTCACCGTGACCAAATTTCATACAAATTGAAGAATGCATATTATCAAACACACTTTCAAGTTGTTTTATTTTTTATCTGCCTTTCTTCTCTCCTCCTTTCTCCTCTCTTTTATTTTACTCATTAACAGAAAACCAAGGAATTTTATGCATTGGCAATCTGTACTAATTCTCAAGAAAGAAAAATGAAAATGAAAAAATTTAATTAACTTTATTATTTAAAAAATGTTTAAATAAAATACATCTCACATCAAAATTAACCAGACTCAAAGTCTACATATCTCAACAATCTTCTATAGTTAAAATAGACATTATGAAACTGTGGAGTTTGTTTTGGATTTCATACTTTCACTATTATCTACCTTTTTATGTACTCATCCACCACCATAAACAAATGAACAAAACCTGTGACAAAGTAAGAAATGGAAAACTTGTTAGTTTTGTGTATTTATTCTTGGAAAAATATTTAAAGAGACTAATAACAAAGTGTTTCTCCATTTTTAGACACAATTTGTTTTCTGGCTTGATCACTTACTATCTCTGTGACCTTAGACAATTAATCTTTCTGAACCTCAGTTTCCTAAAATGTCAAATACATAGATGATACAGGATAGTTATTAATTTTATATACTTAAGTGCATGTGCTTAATTATATATCATTATAAAGAAAAATCTGATGGAGATGAATGAGTAAAGGGAAGTGAAATAACTGTCCTCATTTCAAGGTGGTAGAGTCTATAAAAGTCTAGGGTTTTATGTCAAACATATCTTATTTCTCATTTAAGTTACTCTACTTAGTTATTTAATTTCAGTTAATTCTTTAACCTTTTTGACTACAGCTTCCTTATCTATAAATGAAAATGATAATAACACCTATCTTATGAAGTTATTGTTTAATAAGGTAAGCTTGTAAAGGACACTAACCTGACTGCTTGGAGTAGACAATAAATATTAACTTCTTTATACTATACCTGTCTTGTTAGTGATATCATTAAGTCTATAATTAGCTATCATTACTCTATACCATTGTTTCCTAACTTCATCTTCATAACTAAAAAGCAATGTATTTTATTTAAGTGAAATAAAATATGATAAGAAAAAAATCAGCATAGAACAAAACAAAAAGAAGAAAAAGAGCCCAAGAGAAGGAAAGAAATAGATACAGACACAGAAAGTCTCTTGGTCATACACTTAGAAGACCCATTAAAAACACAAAACTGGGAGCCATAATATATACTCAAAGAAATTGTAGGGTAAATATGAAAACCCAAGTTTTTTTCAAAATGTCTGACATGACACTGTGAGACAAGGAATCCCCAAAGATGTCATTGAGTTAATTTTCTGCTGGCCATCTACTATAGGGCATGTGGCCTAGACTTGAATAGTTTGCTTTCCCTGAGACTCCCTTGGAGATAATTAAATTTCTGTTTGGAAATGGTTATTAATTGTAGATAGGTTGTTGGCTACAGATGGGGACATGTGTCCACTTCTCCTTTCAGCTCTAATACCCCATCTGGTATAGGCCCAACCAGGCCCATTCAGGCCATGTGCATATTGATTGTCTCAGTCTCCATGAGTTAATGTGTACGATGGTCCAACATTGACTATTATAGCCTTTCTTCCTCCTCTTTTGCAGGGTTCCCTAAGCCTTGAGGGGAGAGATTTGATGAAGACATGCCATTATGGCTGAGTAGTCCCAGGACTCTCACTTTCTGCATATTTCCTTGCTGTTGGTCTTTACATTTTTCCCATCTATGGCAGGAGGAAGCTTTTCTGATAATAGCTGAGCAAGGCATTGATCTATGAGTATAGCCGAATCTCATTAGGAGTCATTTTATTGATATCTTCTTTTACTAGAAGGTTAGTATTTGGTTTTCCTCTAGACTGCTGGGATAACTGTTCCCAGGTTCTTGTTCACCCAAGCAGTGTCAGATACAGCTTCCATCTTGTAGAATAAGCCTTAAGTCAAAAAGATATTGGTTGGTGTCTTTGTCACTGTTCTATTGATGTGAAGATACACCATGACCAAGGCAACTTTTGTAAAAATAAAGTATTTAATTGGGTGCCTCCTTACAGTTTCAGGGGCTTAGTCCACTATCATCATTACAGAGATAATGACTGGTGTGGTTCTAGAGAAGTAGCTGAGTGCTATATCCCTATCTGCAAGCACACATACACACACACACACACACACACACACACACACACACACACACACACACACACACAGAGAGAGAGAGAGAGAGAGAGAGAGAGAGAGAGAGACAGAGAGACAGAGAGACAGAGACAGAGACTGTCATTTCCTTTTTAAACCTCACAGCCCAGGCCCAGTGACACACTTCCTACAGGGCCATACCTTGTGATCTTTCTAATCCTTTCAAATGATTTTACTCACTGGTGACTAAGCATACAAATAAATGCTCCTATGGGGCTCATTTTTATTCAAACCATAGAAGTTGGTTACTCCTATAATCTTTTTATTTTTTTAATTTTTAATTTTTAATTTTTATTTTTGGTTTTTCGACACAATGTTTCTATGTGCAGCCCTGGCTGTCCTTGACTCAATTTGTAGACCAGGCTGGCCTTGAACTCACTGAAATCCACCTGCCTCTACCTCCCAAGTGCTGTGATTAAAGGCGTGCATTACCATGCCCGGCCTATAATCTTTGTCCCACTACTGCACTAGCATATTTTACAGGACTTCTACCATTGTAGATGGAAGGTACATCTACAATGTATCTGGGTTTGTTTTTATATACTTCTTCTTTGGTATAATACTAAGAACAATTTTTTTTTTCTTCATGTGGTTTCTTAAGGACAGTTGTTACATCTCTACTTCACCTTTTCTATCTCATTCCACACTCACTTTTAGGATGGAAAATAAAAAGTATAAATGATATGACCAAGGTAAAAGCTTGGAAATACTTAAATTTGTGAAAAATGTAAGTTATTTATGAAAACATGTCTTTAATAATTACACGTCTTTCCTATGACCTTTTCCTGGAGCAGAAGAAACAGAATATAGTTTTGTACTTGCTTCTCCTTTAATGAATAACCAAACTGAATTCTGATTTATATAAGATAGAAGTAGACTGCTACATTTCAAGGGTAGCCACCCAGAACTACTACCAAAAAACATGATTGGTAGCTGTGCCAATGAAGATATAGTTGCTGACATCAGTGGGCAGAGCTACTACTACTTGACACTCATATCAGCAATGTTTGGAACTGGGCACTACCAATAAAACTATTAGCTCTTGATTGTTTTCAATTATGGTCAGCTAAAAGCAAATCAACTATTTCCATACTAGCTAATTTTAAATATTTATGGCTTATTTTTAGGAGTCTAGAGTATACCATTGGATATTTACTACAGTAGAATAAATACAACTTAGAAAACAATCAAACATAATGAAAACTAAATTATATAAGTTCCATGGGAAATAATAGTAATTTTTCTAAACATAGGTAAGATGTATGGCCTTGCTTGGAGGAAATGTGGCCTTGTTGAAGGAGGTATGCCACAAGGGACGGGTAGACCTTAAGGTTTCCAAATCTCACATTAATGTGTGATTCCTATACACAGGTAAGAGTATAAGATCTTAGATACATCTCTAGCTCCAGGAATGTCTGTTCCTACCATGTTCTCTGTCATGATAGTCATGCAATCACCCTTTAAAACTGGAAGCTGGCAATAAACTATTTCTTCTATTAGTTGCCATGATCATAGTGGCTTATGAAACAATAAAAACTAAGACAATGTGATATAACTTTAACACTAGATTGATAAAAATTGCAAAATCATAATTATATTTGAAGATAGTGGTACCAATCTTATTTTTCTATATTGATAAAATACATATAAGTCTCCACTGTGAGGAATTATTAGCTGAAGTAGGCAATATATTGTGATGTGAGCAAGGTATTCAGATTGTTTTCAGTTGATATATGTAAAATATCCTTAGAAATTATAGATATGGAGCTGTATTTTTTGGCATTTCTTGTCCTTTTTACCTAGAAAGTCTATAAACAAACTGTAGGGGCCTTCTGGAGGTAGATATCTATTATAATGTCTATTTTATTGTTGTTTTTAAGGTTTATTCATTATCAAGTAATATTCCCTTTGCAACTAATTACTTCAACAAAAAAAATGAAGCAAAATTTTAAAATATTTTTAAATTGAAAATAAAAACATTTGATTTCAGTTCTCAATGTACATTCTTCCTAAAACTAAAGACTGTCACATACAAATGAAATATAGCAAAAATAGAGACAATATAGATTTAGTTTTATAGCTTGTTTATACATTTTAGGAGGATGAAGGGTATGCTCTACCTCATCTAAAAAAAAGTAGAATTTCTCTATCACAATGAATTTACTTAATATAATATGTAGATGATAGTTTGATAAATCTGTATTGGTCAGGTATGATGGACTACTTTTATAGCAAAATAAGGTGATCTTTTTAAAATGTCCATACTATTATCATCATATCGCCTACTGAATATTGCATATGTGATAACATTCTAAAAATAAAAGAGGTAATAATGACGGCTAATTAATTCTACTTAAATGAGATTTATTGGCTCATAT
The DNA here is from genome assembly GCA_907164525.1 of Lophiomys imhausi. Classification (NCBI taxonomy): domain Eukaryota; kingdom Metazoa; phylum Chordata; class Mammalia; order Rodentia; family Muridae; genus Lophiomys; species Lophiomys imhausi. Next base: position 994,015 of record CAJQZJ010035532.1, on the reverse strand, counting down.
ATCTGAGGGGACAAAAATTGAATTGACTGAAACATTAGTATAGAAGTTTATATTTCAACCAATAATCTTTCCCTTCAGTGATCACTATTGGTCCCAAAAAGAATGCATATATTAAAGGAATAAATTAGGGAATGTAATATACAATTTTTCCTGAATAAATTATCTCACTCAGTACCACAAGTATGTATCTAGTCTCAAATATATCTCTTTATTTAATTAAAAATTCTCGTTTTAACATCTTAATAGATGTTAACTCTATTGTCACAAATAACTTCAAATTTACACAACATAAATGAAAACTTTTCCAAGACAAACTTCCTTTTTACTTTTATTGTATTATGATATGCGCATAGATTTAAATATAGACATAAGTGCACAGTAGTTTCATAGATTCAGTTTTTCTAGGTCATAATTAAAGTTATCTTAAACATGTCTCATAAGGTAATCATCAAATATTATAAAATTTATTTCCTTTATAGATTTATAACTAATCTTTCATATATTTACCTCCTATATAGGCAAAACATCATACTGTATATTGGAATAGAAAACACAGAGAGCAAAATATTAAAAATGAAAAATGCATTGTAATTCTTTCTGTCGAAAATATAACATATTATCAAACATCATTTCCACCTACTGACATATATCTCTCTTTTACAATGATTCCAATCCAATTTATATTAATAACACCACAGCCATCCTTGTTAGAATGTTAAAGAAATGTATATTAGTACATTATAGAAATCAGTGTCTGTGTCATTTTATCAGAAGATAAAATATTATACTATTGGTGAGACAGCCTTTAAAATAATAAAAGGATAGTTTTTGATAGTTTAAACTATTACTTTAATGAATAATGTATTCAAAGGAAAAAACAATTAAAGAATGAGAAATGCTGCAACAATTATCTTGGTTAATGATGATAGAGGACTGAACTTGCATTAGAACTAAATAAAACCAAAGTATTACCCAATGAATAATCTGAATATTTAACTTATATGCTATATTGTCCCATCAAGGACATTTTTACTGAAAGGATTTAATTTTGAGATCAAGTTTTAGAAAATTAAATGTGCTATAATGCAAAAGAAAGAAAAATAACTTGGGTTAGACATTCCAGGTGGATGAGTTATGTAATCAAACTAAGTCTAAAATGACATAAAATAAAGGTTTTCAAGATTCTAGTAAAATGTGTTCTAAATCATTGTCCTCCTGATTAATTACTTTTACACCCCCTCCTCTTCCTTTCCTCGTCATCATAGTCTTCCTCCTCCTCCTTTTCCTATTTCTGCTCCTCTCCCTCCCACTTCTTTCTCCTCTAACTCTTCCTCTACCATCACAGTCACTCATTTTCTTCTTCGACATTCTGAGACAGGGTCTTATTCTGTAGCCTACAATGGCCAGAAATTCACTATGTAGCTTTACCATGCCTTGAAGTCACAGCAGTTCCAAGTGTTCAGATAACATAATACCAGCCACTACACCCATTTTGATTTATTCATTCCTTGGAACTTTTTAGTGGTTGCACAGTTGCCACATATACAATAGTTTGGAAATGGCAAAAACAAAAAAGTATCAGACAGAAAATGTCCACAAAATTAGACAGTAAAGATTATATTCTCCAAAATAAAAATTTCCTATAAATCATAGTATATAAATGGAAGAATTTAGGGAAAAGGGAGTGCAGATCTCAAAACAGAACTAACATTTTCCTCTGTTAATGGAGAGGGTTTCAATTTATGTTTTCATGGAACTTTCAGCCTTATATTGAAGAATAGTTTGTAAATTTATTCTCACTATTCTCCCAAGCCTGTTCAAGACAGTTTGTACATTTTTTTTGGTAGGATGCCATTTTTATTATGTTGATACTACTGATCCATGAGCATGGGTGATCTTTCATATTCTGAAGATTCTGAGAAATCTTCAATTTCTTTTTTCAAGGACTTGAAGTTCTTTTTTTATAATTTATTTTTTATTTCTTTAAGTTACATCTCAATCACAATCCCCTCCCTACTCCCCTCTCCTGTCCCACCCTACCACCCATTTCCTCTCAACCCTCCCATCCTCTACCTTTTTTTTCTTAGTTTAAGGTATATCTTTTTCCCCTCAACAGCTCCCCCTTTCAGTCCAACAAATGGTTCTTTCTCTTATAACAATAAATACAATACAAAACAACTAATCAGATATATTTATCCCTCTCACGTTTCTGAGGTGGTTGAAGAATAGATAGCTAGAGTCTCATAGTTAAATTTTGAGTTGTTTAGAATCAAGAGGGTGTTCTGGATCTAAGAAGATGTTTTTACAATTGTGATGCAAGTTAGTATGAAAGTTGAGTTAGATATAGAACTTTAAACTCATGGAGATGGTTAGATAGTAGAATGTTAAAGTCAGGTGCCAAATACATATGGACTGGACATTGGGAATGTATGCTAAGCCATATAACTCTCATAATTGTGGCCTATTTATTTCTGTTGTTTTGTACTGTATTTATTGTTATAAGTTTGTACATTTTAAGTATTTGTTTTTCCACAAAAAAGCTATTAAGTAATTGCAAGTATCTTTATTTTACAGAGAAATGCAGTCCAGACATTCTGCTAAACAATTTACATGGATTCTCTCATTTATCACTGTAACAACTCTTTAAATATTTCCTGTGATTTCATCCTATTTTACAGACAAGATGACAGAATCATCAAGAGCTTAAAAAACTTTGCCCAAGGTCACAGATTTAGTAAATGTACTAGCAACAAATAAAATCCCAGTTTGTTTGTGAGCTCTCCCTCTCATCTACTGTGTGACATTGTTCCAATTGTTGCCCCCCCCCCCCCACCTAGGCAGTAAGCTATAGTTCAAAGAACTGAGACTCTGACTGTGGAAGTACTATAGAGCATTTTGCTAACAATACAGAGATTTTAAAGACAAAGTCACCAGTCATGGAGAGGCTTCTGAGATCAATAGAAAGTTTTATAAAATAAGCATCAAACTAGAACTACTCTAAGAAGATACCCCAAGGCTAAATTCTTCCTTTAATTCACACAGAGCCACATTGCTTTCAGGATAACCAACACAGTCAAAATCCAGCCCAAAGGCAATCTTGATATTCCACTGATATAAAATAGAACAATTTAACATTTACCTGCTACATTTCTTCTTCACTACTCTCCACAAACCATTATGTTTAGTGTTTAATCCAGCAACATTGGATAAGCAATTACTGCAAAATAAAAGAAAAAAGAATAGAACTGGTTTGTGCCTTTCTTCCCAAGACTTGAAAGCTTATTACAAATATCAGTTAGTGCTTACATCCTCCTTTTTAAGGTAAAAACATCTTCAGATGTAATTTACAGATCAGTAAACTGAAATACAAAATTGCCTAATTGGTAATCACTTAAGACACAGATCCAAGGGCCAAAGGTATCTTGAGTCCCAGTCATGTTTTACCCCTTTGTCTAACTATTTAGTAGATATCTCAATTCTATTGCTGGTATTGTTTTCCTTACTAACAGCACAGATATTTAATAAGCACTATTAAGTAATATGTAAGAAGGATGATTTCAATATATCAGCCATCAGAACTTATACTATACTGACAAATTTTTAAATTCTCAACTGAGTTTAACATTTGAGATTATTGCACAACTGGTCATTTTATTTTGGGATAGAAAAAAAATAAGACAAAGAAATTTATCCTTGGTTTATTCTACCCCGTATAGTTATTGTCTAATGATGCTCTCTCAGTGTGTGTGCATGTGTTTGTGTTTGTGTGTGTGTCATGTGTATGCATGTATCACACAAATGTGTCTATATATCACACACTGATGTCTATCCACAGTATATCATGATAAAAATGTTTAACTGTAAATGAACGAATGCAAAATAGAGAAGTGACTACAAACATTTACTAGCAATAACTAAATTTGAGAAATCCTTTAACATTATTGAAAATAGAGTACTATAATAAGTATTCCAAACTTCTGTTTCACTTAGCAGCTTTTACAAGAAAATTAAAAGGATGCAACAATGTTCTTGTGTTTGCAGGCATCATTTAATGTTTCAAAGGCTAATCTGGACCTTGTTGTTTTTTTAAAGATTCACAAAACTTGCCATTGCAAAGTGATATAGGGTCTATGTACATTATCAAAATAATCATGAAACAATATTTTTAATTCATAATAAAACAGAACTTGAAAAGGCTGTTAGTGAAGACTCAATAAGATATTTGGAAAAGCCTGCTATAGGGCCTATAATCGAATGTGCACTAAAAACAAATGAGTTTGTTTTCTGGCTTCAAATTGAGATAGACGCTCAGTTGTTATCAAACTTTTTGAAAGTTGATGTCCTACAAGGGTAAATTTTTGGTACCTTTCTAGAATGGACCAGCTTTTAGGAAGCTACTTTATTTCATTCTTGGAATATGAAAACTGAGCCCTGTGATCTTCTGAGTAATACTACTATGAAAGAAATCAGGGAGTACTATTACTATGTTCCAATAACATCAACATCCATTCTTCATCTTAGGAACTGTGGAGTATCTACCTTAGATATACTATGTTGCACAATACATTTATGAAGTTCTAGTTTAAGAAAGAAATCAGGGGAGCAAAGTGATGTCAGAATGAACTTGTGCCTTTGTGGATAAATTAAATCTCTTACAAATGTAAATACGTTGCTGGACAGTTTGCATAGTTAAGACTTATACCGTTTTTAAATATACTAAGCTTGTGATCAGGCTTGACTGTAGTAAAACTCAACACTTAATATCGATTCTGTTTTCTCATAATTTATGAATATTCTGTAGATTATTTACAGTGATCCAACAAATTGTTTTGTACTGTCTCATATATAGTTATATATATTATATATTTGCACATATATATGTATTGTCATATATGTGTATTCACCAGCCCTTTCTCTCTTTCTCTCTCTCTCCCTCTCTCTCTCTTTATATATATATATATATACTTCATTTTACTCTGTGTCTAGTGTTAGATTTTGACCTAAGCCCAAACATTTGCATTTTATTTTCTCTCAGTTTTAACACTCTGGACATCTTTTGACTATGGTCCTACCCTATGCAAGGCTTTCTCAATACTTGTTTGTGTACTATTTCTAAGGTTCCACTACTGCCTGGAGGACCTTGGCAGATGCACCTTGAAATGTAGAAAACAACAAGTCCATCAAATGCAATACAGATTCAGATACATTATAAAGGCAAAATGCTCAGCAATTAGAACTAATTTGTGAGCTCAGAGTCTGCTTCACTGAAAGAAAAGCTTCAATTTCTTTGTACAAATGACCAATATTCACAAGCTACATGTTTTTAAAAGTTTCTTCATTACTCATTGAATAATGTTCATCTTACTGAGCTTAGAAGTAGGATAAAAGAATACTGTTTATCAGTAGTGAACTCAATTTAAAATGTAGCAATTTATAATTTTATAAAGAGGAAGATACAAGTGTCCTGTTTTGTAGCCTGTAAAATCTTTGCTAATCTTATAACACAAGTAATGTCATTGAGCAATAAAATCTCAGTAGGACAGTTTCATTTTCCTATGTGCATGCTGAGCATCTTTCAGGCCTGCAGAGTTCCATTTGTAGTAAACTGGACATACTCAGTTCAAAAGCTTGAACCAATGTTCTTAATCAACATTAATGGGATTGCCACTCCTGTGGCTAGTGTACACCCTTTTTTGAGGAAGTTCCTTTAACCTGAAGTAAAGGGGATTGATTGACAGAAATTCAATTTTTTCTCCAAAGGGAGATTTTTTTTTCTTCTTAATCATGTGTTATTAACCCCCAGACCAAGAGGCCAATGGATGACTGAGTGACTATATGAAAGGTGTGTCACCTGTGGAACTGCCTTTCAGAGCCAGTATTTTGATATACTGTCTATTTGGAAGAACTTTCTTAGTGACATTTAACTTAAAAATTCTTCTTAGTTATTCTATGCCTTGTAGGCTAGTATGTTCTCAATATATTGCTAATAGTTTTGGAAGTCATTCATTAAATCTTGTATTCCTGGGATGGTTTGATATATTGAAGGTGGAAGGAGGGGGAGACATTTTTAGTAACTATGGTCTTGCAGGCTTGGAGCTTGAGGGACAGCAATCTGCTTGCTTGATGTTCTAGTTAAGATTTCTTTTTATTCCTGTGAATAAACAGATCGTCAGTCTTCTGTTGCTCAACTTGTATTCCAAGGTCTTTTCAGCTTTCACTTATGTGCAATTTCTCAATAGCAACTTCTCTTTCTGTCCTATATTCTGAGTTGATTTTCCTTAGGGATCTCATCATACATGCTACATGATTATCACCTTGAAGTAGTTTGTATCCCGAAATACACAGAACAAATGGAAAGATTCTACTCCACAGTTCACAATGCTTATGATAGTTTATTATGCATGTTTTCTTTCTTAGAATTCCACTTTAATCTGAAAAAACAAAACTGCAAGAATAAAGACTCAAAAATGGCTTTTATTTCTCCCTTCTTTTCTCTTTTCTGTCTTTCAATTTCCCATCCTTCATTTTTCTTCATCTATTTCTTCCTTTCCTATTTCTCTTCCTCTCTCCTTTATAAAATATCAACTAAATCGGGGCTTAAGATGTGATTGTGGTAGGTTTTGAAAGTGCAATGAATTAAGTAGTCACCTTACATATATGTGTATAAATAAACTGGAATAAATGCTTGAAATAAAAATAAGAGCATAAGGGATTGGCATTTACAGAAACAAACAAAATAACCCTCTAACTTAAATGACCCAACCTGAGTACTCTTAAATACCATGATCCACCTTGGACATGATACAGAGATTAAAGGAAGCCATTAGGAAACATATGTTATATACCAGTTTATACCTTTAAATGTTTCTTATGTGACTCAAAAGTAACTGAAAACTTCCAACTGTATACAGTTCAATGCAATGCTGAAATAAAATGACACAAAAACATACCTAACATAAAAGAAATTTAAAATAATAATTTAGCTCATAGGAAAGAAAAGAAAATAATGATTGCTAAAGAGGTATAAATATGTCTTGGGAAATATAAGATCAAAATGACCAATTTGGTGAGGTAGTAACTTGGCTAGCTTTTCTGAAAAGTGGGTAAGAAGTTTACACTCAAAGATTGAAGCAGATATCAAAAGTTGAATAAACAAAGAACAGGAAGCTTATGGTAAGCAATTGATAATTCAGCATGAACAAAGGTTAGAGATATGAAAGCAACCATGGGATATATGATAGAACAAAGTATAGAAATGATGAACAATAGCACATAAACATAAGAGTTTAATTTCCAACCAAAAGAAGATACTTTCAAAAATGTTCACACTAGAATTTTATCAGATCAGAGTTGGATCCCAGATGCTAGCATTAGTAGTGAATGGAATAGAAAATAAAGTAAGAACTCATGTAGCAGGTAAAAGATAATTAATGCCTAGGAAACTTATTCAGTCTTCTACAGAGGAACCAAACATACAGTGCTGCTTTTCCACAGACCTCTCACTAATAAGTATAGTTGACACTACCAGTCGTGTCAGATAGCATCTATCAGACTATCTTTCCTCCCACCTTTATACATATCAATACCTTCTTGTTTCCATGTCTCTCATTAAAAACAGTACTCATTTAAATGTGATCCTAGTGCTTCATTTATGGTGTAACAGTTGTCAGGTCCCATGGACACAATGAAGTATGGATAAGCATGAAACTCATTCTTCTGCCTCTTCTGCTCTTCCTATCAGAGATATACACAATGACTCACAGATAAAAGTAACTATCTTGCTAATTTCCTTATAAAGTTAAAAGTTGGAAGCTACCCAACATTAGAACAATGAAGAGAATTACTGTAGAGTTTGCATTTGTCCATCGGTGCCATTACAGCATTAACTAAAGTCAATGGATCCACGAAGAAATCTATCAGCTGGTAAAGAATAGCACATAAGACTTGTAAAATTCTATTTGCTCAATTATATCCAAGAGAAAAGATTACTCACCTATCCATTCAATCAATAATTTGACTCATTCTAAAATATCCCTTCCAAGTGATTAGCCAGCCTTTATGTGTGCATGAATATGCTTTTATATGAAGAACATTTTAACTCAAGGCAGTCATTCATCTCAATTTCAGTTATTATCTGTCTTTCTTGTAATAAGCTTTAATTTGCTTACACACTTATTAGGCCAAAGCTTATTCTTTATTGGTGACAGAGAGACAATTTTAAGTTCCATGATTAAGATTAGTTTTTTTCAATATGTACTTATTTATTTGCTGAGTTTTTAAAAACTTTAATACAGGGTCTCACCATGTATCTTTCCTAGCCTGGAAATCACAATGATCTGCCAACTTCTGCTTCCTAAATGCTGGATTAAAGATGTATGCCACCATTGCTGACAAATATTTATTTGTTCTTATTTGTATGTGTGTGTGTGTGTGTGTGTGTGTGTGTGTGTGTGTGTGTGTGTGTGTGCAGGCATGAGTTTATATGCACCACTTGTGGCCAGATACCCACAGGAGCCAGAGGGGTCAGACCTCCCAGAAATTCACTGAGTTTTAGAAACTAATTCTGTACCCTCTGAAAGAGCAGTAAGTACTCTTGAATACTGAGTGAGCCATCTCTCCAGCCCACAATCAAATTCCTTTAAACTTAAGTAGTAGGAGTTCCACTTTTGTCACACATTAACTTCCATTTTGTATAACTCAATGCTGGTTAACATAAGACCCTTGAATGTGTCATAAAAATCAAAGAGCAGAAATATTCATTACCAATCAATTAATTTATCTTTTCAGTGTAATGAAGAGGGTTAAGCCAGTGGTGATTTTTGAACATTATCTTTTAGATCACTATCCACCTGTTCTACGTGCCCCACATTAGAAGCACCAGAGATAAGCAAGTCCACTCACACACTTTATATTAGCAGGAATTAAATAGCACAAAGTATAAAATGAGCATGGGGAGTCTTCCACAACACCACTCCTTAAAATAATTACAATTCTGAAGCCATCACCAATTTCCTCTTTCTGCTTCTGTTCTTTTATTTAAAATTTTCATACTATATAATTATCATATTCTTTACCGTCCCCTAATTCCTCCCTGATCCTCCCCACTTTCCTACCCAACCAACTTTATGCACTCTTTCTAAAAAAAAAAAAAAAAAAAAAAAACAGTATGACAAAAATGCCAAAACATCAGGGTGATTGTGGCCTCGTAGAATGAGTTTGGCAATGTTCTTTCAGATTCTATTTGGTGAAAGAGTTTGAAAAGTATTGGTGTTAGCTCCTCTTTGAAGGTCTGGTAGAATTCCGTGCTAAAGCCATCTGGCCCTGGGCTTTTTTTGGTTGGGAGATTTTTAATGACTGTTTCTATTTCCTTAGGGGTTATAGGGCTGTTTAATCTGTTTATCTGATCTTGATTTAGCTTCGGTAGGTGGAATCTATCAAGAAAATTGTCCATTTCACTTAAGTTTTCAAATTTGGTGGAGTATAGATTTTTAAAGTAGGATCCAAATATTCTCTGGATTTCCTCAGTGTCTGTTGTTATTTCTCCCTTTTCATTTCTGATTTTGTTGATTTGTGTTTTCTCCCTCTGTCTTTTAGTTAATATGGCTAAGGGTCTGTCTATTTTATTGATTTTCTCGAAGAACCAACTCTTGGTTTCATTGATTCTTTGTATAGTTCTTTTTGTTTCTAAGTTGTTGATTTCAGCCCTAAGTTTGATGATCTCCTGTCTTCTGCTCCTCTTGGGAGTGTTTACTTCTTTTTTTTCCAATTCACCCAGTTTAGCTGTTAATTCACTAATATGAGCTGTCACAATTTTCTTTTTGAAGGCACTTAGTGCTATGAACTTTCCTCGTAGCACAGCTATCATTGTGTCCCATAGGTTTGGGTATGTTGTGTTTTCATTTTCGTTGGATTTTAAGAAGTCTTTGATTTCCTTCTTTATTTCTTCCCTGACCCAGTGGTCCTCTAGTAAAGAGTTGTTCAATTTCCATGTGAGTGTAGACTTTCTGTTGATTCCTAAACCACACAAAGACCCAACAAAGAAAGAGAACTTCAGACCAATCGCCCTCATGAACATAGATGCAAAAATACTTAATAAAATACTAGCAAACAGAATGCAATAACACATCAAAAGTATCATACACCGTGATCAAGTAGGCTTCATCCCAGGGATGCAGGGATGGTTCAACATACGAAAGTCTATCAACGTCATTCACCATATAAAAAAGACGAAAGAAAAAAACCACATGATAATTTCGCTAGATGCAGAAAAAGCATTTGACAAAATCCAACACTCCTTCATGCTAAAAGTTCTGGAGAGAACGGGCATACAAGGGCCGTACCTAGAAATAATAAAGGCAATATACAGCAGGCCTGCGGCCAGCATCAAAACAAATGGAGAGAAACTTGAAGCATTTCCTCTAAACTCAGGGACAAGACAAGGATGTCCACTTTCACCATATCTCTTCAATATAGTACTTGAAGTTCTTGCTAGAGCAATAAGACAACTAAAGGAGATCAAGGGGATAAACATCGGAAACGAAGAAGTCAAATTATCCCTATTTGCAGATGATATGATAGTATAATAAGCGACCCCAAAAATTCCACCAAAGAACTCTTACAGCTGATAAACACCTTAAGCAAAATTAATTCAAAAAAATCAGAAGCCCTTCTTTATACAACAAACAAATGGGCTGAGAACGAAATAAGGGAAACAACCCCCTTCACAATAGCCACAAACAACATAAAATACCTGGGGGTAACTCTAACCAAGCAAGTAAGGACCTGTACAACAAGAACTTCAAGCCCTTGAAGAAAGAAATGGAAGAGGCCTTTAGAAGATGGAAAGATCTCCCATGCTCATGGATAGGTAGGATCAACATAATAAAAATGGCCATCCTACCAAAAGCAATATATAGATTCAATGCAATTCCTATCAAAATACCAACACAATTTTTTTATAGACTTGGAAAGAGCTAGCCTCAATTTCATATGGAACAACAAAAAGCCCAGAATAGCTAAATCAATCCTGTACAATAAAAAAACATCTGGAGGTATTACCATCCCAGATTTCAAGCTGTACTACAGAGAAATAGTTGTAAAAGCAACATGGTATTGGTGTAGAAACAGACCACTAGATCAATGGAATCAAATTGAAGATCCAGAAATAGACCCACACACTTATGGCCACCTAATTTTTGACAAAGAAGCCAAAATGGCACAATGGAAGGACAGCATCTTCAACAAATGGTGCTGGTCCAACTGGATGTCCCTTTGTAAAAGAATGAAGTTAGACCCATACTTATCACCTTGTACAAAACTTAAGTCCAAGTGGATCAAAGACCTTAACATAAGGCCGGTCACACTAAATCTACTAGAAGATAAAGGGGGAGAAACCCTCGAACTAATTGGCACAGGTGACAACTTCCTGAACAGAACACCAACAGCTCAGGACCTGAGATCAACAATCAATAAATGGGACCTCATGAAACTGAAAAGCTTCTGTAAGGCAAAGGACACTGTCATTTGAACAAAAACGGCAGCCTACAGACTGGGGGACAATCTTCACCAACCCCACATCTGACAGAGGGCTAATATCCAAAATCTACAAAGAACTCAAGAAATTAAATTCCAAGAAACCAAATAATCCAATCAAAAAATGGGGGACAGAGCTAAATAGAGAATTCACAAAGGAGGAATCCCTAATGGCTGAGAGACACTTGAAGAAATGCTCAAAATCCTTAATCATCAGAGAAATGCAACTCAAGACAACTCTGAGATTCCATCTCACACCTGTCAGAATGGCTAAAATCAAAAACTCCAATGACCGCACATGCTGGCGAGGGTGTGGAAAAAGGGGTACCCTACTCCATTGCTGGTGGGAATGCAGGCTTGTGCAACCACTATGGAGGTCAGACTGGTGATATCTTAGAAAACTTGGAATAGCTCTGCCTCAGGACCCAGCCATACCACTTCTAGGTATACACCCAAATGCCTCTTCACGGAATCATAAGGAAGTTTCCTCATCTATGTTTATAGCAGCCTTATTTGTAATAGCTAGAAACTGGAAACAACCCAGATGTCCCTCAACTGAAGAATGGGTTAAAAAACTGTGGTACATCTACACAATGGAATATTATTCAGCTATCAGGAACAATGAAATTATGCAATTTGCAGCCAAATGGATGGAACTAGAAAAGCTCATCCTGAGCGAACTAACCCAGACTCAGAAAGACACATATGGCATCTATTCACTTCCAGTAGGATTTTAGCTATATAGTAGAAGGTATCGATACTACAACTAACACACCAAAGGGAACTTGGACATAGACATCTTATTTTTAATTTTAATTTTTTATATATTAGTTATATTTTTTCTATTTTTTAGTCTTTTTTATCTATTGTCTGCTTATTGGTTTGTTTGTTTAGTAGTTCTCTCTCCCGGGCAACGAGACACTTTTCACTGATTGTACTGCTTCGTAGATCCCCAATGAATGAAGAGGCCCTTGGCCCTCACACGACCTCTCAACTGAGTGATTGACTGTTATATAATGATACCTCACCCCATAGAAATGGGATGGAAGGGTTAGGAGGTATAGAAAAAAAATGAAATGTGATGTTTCGGCTTTTTACTTCTAATTGTAATAAACTGTTTAGGATAATTAAGAAATGCAAACTAATGGTTATGCAAGCCGGTCATTCTGTTAGGTACTATGACAGCCTATTATAGTTACTTGCTAAGCTAATCAGAAATAAACCTGCTAAGAGACAAGCAACATCTGCTTACCCTAATATAAGAGATAGACAGGGCCTCTTCAAAAACCTCAAGAGATCTGCAGAATATGGCATTCAAAGATGTTTTTGTAACTTTAGATTTTTTTTTATATCAAGACATAT
>CAJQZJ010035532.1:958980-975017 GCA_907164525.1 Lophiomys imhausi | reverse complement strand
AAAAAATAATAAAATTACAAATAAAAATAAAAATAATTCCAACATGTTTTCTGAAATACTTGATTTTCTTTAACCAATATTTTAATTTTAGCTAATTCCACTGCATCATAAATAAATGATGCATAAGAGATTCCATAAAGACAGGGCATATCTTCCTCTACTATTTAGCTGATAGTACTTTGGAGTTGAATATGTCCTACAGATAACAATATGATATGTAATCACTTAAATTCTTGGGTGGATCTCATTAGCTTATTTCTTACACAAGATACTGGCACCTATATATAAATATCATGTGCAGAATCAAAGTTCTAGTTGAATATTTTTATCTGATGTTAATACATTTAACATCTCAATGTTTTTCCAAATTGAAGCATGCCTCATTTACCTAGTGCTCAAAACATTACAGTACTTCTCTGTCTTTCTCCTCACTAGTGACACTTGCATAATAGGACAATTTTCCTGACACATGATAACATGCCATTTTTCTACCTACAGCTTTATTGTTTCCATTGTCCTCTAGATAAAAGTAGAACTCCATGATATAATATTCAGGTCCAGACCATTCTTATTACTATCTTTAGAAGTTTATTCCAGGCCTTCCTCTATCTTACTCTTACTTTCTTTTCCATTCACAGTGACCTTCTTATGAACTTTTGAATAGACCTTTTTTGTTTCTAACCTCCAGGCCTTTGTATACTCTTCTGTTTTTACTTTAAATTTCCACATTTTTTTACCCAATTATCACTTACTCATTTTTCTTCAGGAATATATTCTTAGGCTGTCACATAAGTAATAACTTTGTTTTCTTGCTTATGGTCCCTTGCTATGTAGCTCAGGCTATCCTCAAACTCCCAATTCTCTTGCCTTCCTTCATGTGTTCTGGGATTATGGGCATGCACATCTATCTCCTGTTTATATAACCCCCATTAGGCCCAATTCTTCTCCTATAGCAACTATGTCTTTGGAGTTACTTTATTAAATATTTAAAATAATTTTTTTAAAAGTTTAGATTGCAAGATTTAAAAAAACCTGAATCTACAAGATTAATCAAAAAAATCTATTCAATTCACAAGTATATATCTGAAGCCTACCAATTTACAAAGTATCATTCTAACTGTCTCAGTTCATATGAATTTCATAGATTCTATACTAATAAATCAAGTGTCAATTATTTATTTAGGCCTGACCAATGTAGGACTTCTCAGTTCCTATACTATCACATAACATGAAATAAACATATGTGGTTTTGTGCTTCATAAAGAGACAATTATTTGAAATCATATTCAGTATATCCAGTTATTTAAGTTTGAATTTACTTGTCTCAGAATACTGATATAAAATTAAAATGTAATAAGGCCTTTTATACTGTAGTAGTTAAAAGCAAAGAATTGTGTGACAAACAATGTGGATTCTACTGCATATGTCATTTACTTGCTTCATAAACTAAGCAGAATGCTTGACATATTTCCCTTTTATTTGTAAAGCACAGAATGGCGTCGTAAAGTTTCTTCAAATCAATCAAAAAAGATTTAGTATTTGACAAAAGTCATATACCAAGTTATTATCATATCTGCAGTATCACTCATTTTGATGCTTGCTGTTATCTTATGATTGGATTCTAGATTTTATTTCTGTTTTTATGCTTTGTAGTAGATTTAATGATTTGCAAAGACAAATGAGTTACTTGATGATTTATAAACAGTTTTCACACAGGTGAAAACGAAAAACTAAGTGGAAGATGAGATTTCAAACCATCCCCCTTTATTTAAAATGTAATTTTATGTTTCTATAAATTGTCATTATTCATAAATTCTATGATTATATAATATGCATTCCACATTAGCTAACTCTGGTTGTAGTATGCACTGATTATTGTAATGCTTTTCAACTAAGTTTAATTGGTTAGGCCAGTAAATTAATTGATGAATGAACAAATATTGATTTCAAATTTTTCCACAAGATTTATGATTTCTAACTGTTTTATTCTTAATAGAATTTAGTTTAGAACAATATTTTGGTTTTAATTGTCAGAAAATAATATATATTCATAGGATACAGTATGACATTCTAATCCATGTGTACAAAGTATAGTGATCAAATCAGCATTGTTTGGGTCGCTAACATCTAAGATATTGAAAAATAAAAATAAATAAATAAAAACCATAAAAACTAAATACAGGCAGTAAAACAGGCTAGGGGAGAAGACAACTAGAGGCCATGGGCCCTGCCTGCCATCTTGCTGGCATTGGCCTGGGCGGGTGCCACCATGGTGAGCAGGTATGTGGTGGAGAAATGGGAGAGAAAGTGGAGCAGTGTGGTTTGTGCACTAAGGACAGGAGGAACTGGAAACAGGAAGGCAGTGAGGAATAGCGTAATGTGAGAGGCCTGCACTGCCACTTGAGGCAGTGGTGATATGTGAACCAGTGCTGCAATGTCAGGGTCTGTGGCAATTCTGCAACAAGGATCTGTGTTGATGGCTGGGACTCACATTACCACCAAAGGACATGTGGACTTCCTTGGTCTGGGTTGCAGTCTGAGCCCATGTTGATGTTTGAGTACTACCCTGAGCTGGTCTAACTCCTCACTGGCCACCACATGTTGTCACCAGGGATGACAAGGGTCCAGGAGAGCTGCCCCTATCCCTTGCCTGGACAGGACAAGAGAGCTGGTACTGGTGGGTTGCGTGCTGAAGAGTTAATGGACTGACCAACTCAACTACTACCCAGGCCCAGATCCAGGACTTTCAAATGTCCCAACCCAACATCTATCCCATCTATGAGCTGCTGAAGCATGTGAATGGGCCAATCCAGTGGAACAATAATTACAGGATCTCCATGGCTCAAGGTAACAATAGAATATCTAAGAGGATTCTCAGTGAGGGTTCAATATCTATGGTGTAGCAGAAACCAGAGGCCTTGAATGAGACCCATGACTCACTGCAATGAAAATTTGCAAGTAAAGCTGTTTGGGCTAGAAGGTATACTGTGTGACACATCACGACATGCCACAACTTTTTTTTTTCTATTTTTTTTTTTTGAGGGAAGGGAGAGCTTACAAGGGTGAAGGGAAGATATGGAAGAACTGAGAAATAAGTGGGATTCAGGAATATGATATGAAATTCATAAATAATCAATAAAAATTATGGGGAAATAATTTGTAAAAACCCTAAATGCAAAAGAAATTGTCTATTATTAGGGAACAATTATATTTTACTATAGGTTATTTGTGGTTTTATTTCTTATAATTAACCTAACCTAATTGAACTGATGGTTTAAAAAATGAGCACCTAGCTTAAGGACGTACTGAATACCAAGATGATTATGAGTTATCAAATTAACCAGGAGGAGAGTTGAAAAGGAAGCTAAAAATTCAGAAGTGACAAAGACTTTGTAAGTCAGTACTAAAAGTTCTAAGGTCAAAATATTTATATAAACAATGAAGTGATGAAGGTCTGAAGCTCAAGTTGGTTTTGTTTTTTATTGAAAATCAGATATTAGCTGTAAAGCAAAGGACAATCACTCTATGCTCACAGACCCACAGAGGCTAAGTAAAAAGAAGAGCTAAAGGTTGGGGCAGGGGGAGGACAAGGATTTCCCTGGGAAGGGGCAATCGAATAGATTTTGCCAGTGGACAGTTTTTTCCAGTGAGTGGGGTTGGGAATAGGGGAGTTCATGAGGGGAAAGGGAAAATATTGGGAGAAATGGTTAAAATTGGAGGGCATTTTGGGGGCAAGGTGGAAACTTAGTATAATGAAAACTCCATGGATTCTATGAGAATAACTCTATCAAAGACTCCTAGTAATAGGGGACACAGAGTCTGAACTGGTCATCTTCTGTAACTAGGCAAGGCCTCAAGAGGAGGTATTGGGTCACCAATGCAGCCACAAACCTTCTGACCTACAGTTTGTCATGTCTGAAGGATTTACTGGGACTGGAGTCTAACAGAATCCTTATCAGAGGGACTTCATCCAGCAACTAATGGAAGCAGATGCAGAGTCCCACAGGCAAACATTAGCAGGAGCTTAGGAGTCCTGTGGAGGAGGGAGAGGAAGGAGTGGAGAAGCCAGAGGGATTAGGGGCACCACCAGAGCCCAATGGCCCAAAGAATCAACTGAATAGGACTCATGGGAGCTCTTAGAGAAGAGGGACCTGTAGTTCTCTGACCTAGATTCTCTGTATATATGTTCTGGCTGAGTAGCTTAGTTTTCTTGTGGGAGTCCTAATAGTGGGAGCAGAGGCTGCCCTGACTTTTTTTTCTATTTGTGGGATCTTTTCATCCTACTGGGTTGCCTTGTCCAGCCTTGATGTGATGGCATGTGCCTGTTCACATTGTAGCTTGTTATGCTGTGTTTAGTTGATGTCCCTTGGAGGCCTGCATTTTTATGAGAGAAGGTGGAGAAAAGTGGATCTGAGGGAGAGGGGAGGTAAACTTGTGGTCAGGATGTAATATATAAGAGAAGAATTTTTAAGAGGTAAAAACAAAACCCATACCTCTCCCCAAGTTACAGAGCAGGTGTCAGCTTTTATCTCTGTAATCTTAAAGTCTAGAAAAGAAAGTACTGAACGGATGGAAGAAAAATATAAAAGAACACCTGAAGCAAGTTTTTATGCCTTGTTTTCTGATGCAAATCATGTCAGCCCTAAGACAAATGTCTTATAATCTCAAATTTCATAGATATTGTAAATAACTTTCTGGGGAAACTTTTACTTGTAAGTAACATAATGAAGTTATATATAATCTTGTAGTACATATTATATAACATTAAAAATAAAATAACATCAAATGGTTTAGCAAGTCATTCCATTATAGAAATTTTAAAAAATTTAAGAAAAGAAATTGGTCTTATTCTGGTTTAATTATCTCCTCATATTTTTCCTTGTTTTATAAACTTGAGCAAGATTACTTTTCTTAGGTATTCATGTGTGCAAATGCAAATGCATTTTATATGATTACTATTTCATTTTTGGTTACATTTATATTTTTCTCCTTGGCTTATGGTGGTTCTTGAGAACTTTTGATTAAAAGTGGTATTCTTCCTCACATACTTCAGTAATCTTCAGAGAATACAGCATATGAATTGTAGAGCGCAGCTTTTTGTTATCCTACCTTTTAGAAAATATAAAACACTCTTGTTGTTTTATATTTAGGAAACACTCTTGTTGGTGAGCTAAAATGAAACAGGATGTGGCCTAAAAGGTGCACTTCACCATGCAGTAAATAGATTATAAAATACTGGTATCTGTCAACTACAATAATAATCATATTCATAGTCCTGGTTTGTTTATTGAACATCTCTGGATTTTAACTTCTAGTTTTGGACCTCTTTTCTAAGTTTTATAGAATAATGTAATCAACCACCACAAGTAGTAAACATTTTGAGCACTGTCATATAAAGACCTATGACAATTCACAGCTCTATGTTTAAACAAAACAAATTTCCCAAGATTATAGAAGATAAGTTATCATCCTATTTGAACTAGTCAGTCAAACCTTATACTAGAGTTTGCTATTTAATATCTAATTATTCATCTCAAATTCTGTTAATAATCCCATTTTTACAAACAATAAAAGTCAATCCTTCAAATATTAAATCAATGAGTGCTCTGATTTCTGAATGAATGATACAAAATCAGGCTTTCCTTTCATCATCCATAACACCAAGCATAGAACAGGGATTCTCAAATCTAATATCATATCCTATTTTATATTGAAATATAGCTAACAAATGCATCAAAATGAATTTTCTAATTTGATCATTGGGTTGAAATTGTTGTTTTTAAAATAACAACATTCCTGCTTTACAGATGGTGTCTGTTCCATTCGGGGTATTGTGATGTGCCAAAATTCAAATGACCTCCCCAGCTGGATCATTAAACATACTGGACTAACATTATGACTGAATTCAAATTCCGTGTGTCTTTAAAATAAGACTTCCTTGGCATTTTTAAATAAACTAATAACTCATGCATTCATGTATAAAATAAATATTTATCATGTACTTTCCATGCATGAGATAAGAAGAATACAATGATCTGAATATGTGAGTTTTTAATATTTTGATCAACAAACACAACTTTGAAGGAGAGAAGATGACAATGACTCTATATCCGTTCTCTCAGGAAATTACTTTTGTTGAATATTGGTTCAATAGGACAAACTCTCAGAAAAATTTATTCTGTTCTCTTAGGATTCTGTCCTCACAAGCACAAAAAAAAAAAACACTTTTCATATTTTTCTAAGCCAAGATCTAAGTTCAGCTCTTTCAGATAATCTCCTTCATTCAACTGCTAGTATAGAAGCTAAAAGTCATTATTATTGGGTTGAATATAAACTCATAGCATGGACATTTTGCTGTAAAATTCCATGTGACCCAATGACTTCACAAAGGACAGTGTTTTCCTTAACCAAAAGTAATCATGCTCTATAGAATATAGCCTTAAGCTCTCTCCATACAAGTTTAATTTATGCAGATATAAAGTTCATGAAATTATCCAAATATGGTCATTTTGAGGTTATAAAAATTTTTCTTACCTTATTGAATTTTATTATACTATGAAACACAAATGAAAATTACCATCTTGCTGGGCATGATGGTGTACACCTTTAATCCACCCCAGAACTCAGGAGGTAGAGGTAGGTAGACTTCTGTAAGTTCGAGGCCAGCCTGGTCTACAAAGCAAGTCCAAGACAGCCAAAGCAATACAGAGAAATCCTGTCTCAAAAAACCAGAAACATAAAAAAAATAAAAAATAAAGGAAATTGCCATCTTAATAATTTGGTATTATTTATTTTATTTTAATTGAAAAAAAAATTATCATGTACCCTGTTCCCTCTCATCTCCTACCTCCTTTCAGACCCACCCTCTACCCTTGCAATCTGTCCCAGCATAAAAATTAAAGTATCATTGTGGAAGCTACAGTGTGCCTCAGTGTGTCCCACAATATTCCCTTTTATCCACACATTTTACTTGCAAGTGTTCATTAAAATGATTCCTTGGTCTACTACAAGGCCTCTGGTTTCTGTTACTTTGTCAATACTGGAACCTCACTGGAACTCCTCTCAGATATGCTGTAACTGTCCTATGTAATGGAGATCCTGCAGTTTTGGGTTGTGGAACTGCCTTCTTCTTGTGCTCCATCAGTTCATCCATGGGGTAGATAGTGGGGTGAGCCAACTCAGAGCCATGATTCTGTACCTGCAACCCCCACTTGCAGGGCCATTTATAATATGGAAAGGTGCAGGGCCTGCTCTCCGGAGTGCTGCAGCATGTGAGGGGCAGGGACAGTTATCCTGCTCTTGTGACCCCATCTGGGTCAGATTTCCAGTTGACCAATGGTGGTGAAGCCAAAAGCGAGGGGAGGGGATCTCTCCCTAGCCAACACCACCACATGGCATATGGAAGGCAGGTTTGGCTCTCCCACAATCACTTCCTCAGGGTTCACTCACCCACAACTTCCATATCCAGGTCCAGCTGTAGTGTGCAACCCAGGAAAGGTGCAGGGCCTGCTCTCCTGAGTGCTGCAGCATGTGAGGGCCAGGGACAGCTCTCCTGCTCTTGTGACCCCATCTAGGTCAGATCTCACCCCAGTGCTGCGTCTCCACAACTACCAGATACAGGGGCAGGCAGAGTTCTTCTAGTTTCTGACTAGTTTCCTGTCCTGGGAGCTCATCTGGTGCTTGCCTGGTACTGGTCTGGTGTTGCGATAGTGTTAAGCATTCTAAATGTTAATTGGCCCTGTTTGCTGTCTGTTACTTATATTGATTCTGATTGGATAAATAAAATGCTGAGGCCTGAGATTGGGCAAAGACAGAGAAAGGTGGGACTTCCTGAGATTACAACAGGAAGCCTGTGCTTTAGACAGAGAATTAACACATTCCAGCCAGGAGCAGGAAGAAGAGGGCACACACCATGGGTTAGGAAAAAGAACCTCATTCCACGTGGCCTGGAACATCAGCATATCGTGGAGAATGGCAGTCCAAGGGGACGTATGTATATATGGGGTCATAATTTGGGTAGTAGAATTAAGAGCTAGCTTAGATGGGCTAGGATTGCACAATTCAGGCCAAGGCTTGTTAAAATCCACATGGTGTCTGTGTGCTCATTTATAATATCTGGATCAGAATTAACAGCTGCTGAACCAATTAAATATAATATAAATACTGTTAAACAATTTAACTAATTTTTTTTTACAGTCTGATAGTCATCATAGCCACCCCATGGTGCCAGCATTGTGTTGGTATTCAACTTGCTTTTTTTCCAGGAATGTTAGGCAACTATTGATTCAGATGTTCATAGGTCGGAACACTGAATGTAGATATAACCTCTCTCCTCCCTGCCACCTACTGATGACATAGCAGCCACATCTACAATGCCTCTTGGGGCAGACAGTTTCTTTTTTTTTGAGATTATAATATTATTGCATAATTTTCCCCTTCTTATTCTTCTCTATAAATCCTCCAATATACCTCTCTTTGCTGTCTTTCAAGTTTGTGAACTTATTTTTAGTTAATTTTTGTTATTCAGAAATATATATTCCTAAATATATTACCTGGTATTACCTGGTAGATAAGAATTTTACTATTTTGTTTTTAATTACTTCCTTTATTTAAATATCTCTTATTGGATGAATTATGCAATATTAGCAGTTATGTTTAAGCTTATTTCAAGACTACAGTAGTTTTGTTTCATGTTATACTATGCCACATAAATATTTGGAGGCCAAATAATATTTATTGCATGTAGGTATTTATTTATTCCTTCACACATGAATAAACATTTTAATTGCTTATACTCCTAGGCTACATTTTCCCTCTTAGATATATTTTACATTTACAATAATGGTGTACCATAGTCCCAATTTCTACACAATCTCACAACTACTTCCTTTCCATGCTTTATTATATTATTTTCCACACATATTCACAGAGGGTGAGGCAATATCTCATGTGGTTTTAATACTATAGTAATGTTGATTTTTATATGAACTCTCTTGTCATTTGTAGATCATATCAAGAGAAATGCTTTGTCAAATCCTTTGCACATATTTCAAACTAGTTATTTGATTTCTTTTTATTTAAATATAGGAGTTATTTGCATACTCAAGATATTGACACAAGCAGTGTCAGGTATTGGTTCCATCTCACGGAATGAGCCATAAGTTGAACCATATACCATTTGGTTACTCCCATGAGGTTTGTGCCACCATTCTCCTAGCATATTTTGCAGGGAGAAAACCATTGTAGATCAACGATTTTGTGGCTATCTTGGTGTTTACATTTCTGTGTTGGTAGTGTGCAGAATACCTTCTTGTACCAAAGATACTATAATTTAGGATTAAATGAACTATGTAGGCATGCAGATAAACATATCCATGTTGAGTGAGTTTTGTAGTTGTTGCCTTCAGCAATGGATGCTTGCTGTCAGTTTGTGGAGAGCAACCTATTGTCTTGATAATAGTCTGTGTTGTTTAGGGATTCTTCTGGACACATTTGGCTAACAACTCAATTATATGTAACCCAGTCAGAGTACTAGAAGCTTAATTTAGTGAAAAAAGATGGCCAGTTGTGACATTGTCTCCCCTATTATTTAGAGATTTCTTTTGGATTGCTTTCATATATGTATATTTCTATAAAGTGTCTACTGTATTAAGTTTCCAAATTACCCTTTAGTGACCAAGAACTAGAGAATAGCTACCCCAGAGACGTAAGGTCAAACCAAATACTACTGCTTAAAAATATTTCAATAAAATTATTCCTAATGATATTCTGCTATACTCTTAGATCACTGTCCTGCTCAGAGAAGCTTCATCCTGCAGCAAATGTGAACAAATATAGATACCCATTTCCAGATATTATGCTGGGAGGGAGAAACTTTGGAACTCTCAGACCTCAATGGGATGACTCCATCAATAATCCTTGCACAGCTCAAGGGAACCCTGGTAAGAAGGGGCAGAATGAGTGTGAGAGTCAGAGGATACCAGGAAAAACAATCCCTCTATTTCAACATGATCAAAACTCATATGAACTCACTAAAACTGAGGCAGCCTACACAGGGCCTACATGGGTCTGTACCAAGTCCTCTGTGTATATATTATGGGTTCCCATTTAATGATTTTATGGGATTCCTGAGTGTGTGAACAAGTGGATCTCTGATTCTTGTCCATTCTCTTTTGCTCTTTTCCTTCAATTTGTTTTGTTCAACTCCCATATGATAGTTTGTTTTATCTAACTATATTTTATTTTGTTATGTTTTATAATTATCCCTTAGAAGCTTGTTTGTCTTGTAATGAGAAAAATGTAAAGAGACTGGATACAGATAAGAGGGGAGGTAGGAAGGAACTAGGCAAAATAGAGATAAGAAACTGTAATAAGAATATATTGTGTAAGAAAAAAGTCTATTATAAATAAGGCTGCTATAAACATAGATGAGGATATGTCCTTGTGGTTTGGTGAGGAATTATTTGGGTGAATACCCAGAAGTGGTATCTGGGTCCTGAGGTAGAGCTATTCCAAGTTTTCTAAGATATTACCAGGCTGATTTCCATAGTGGTTGTAGAAATTTGCACTCCCACTAGCAATGGAGGAGGGTTCCCATTTCTCCACAACCTTGCCAACATGTGCTGTCATTTGAGTTTTTGATCTTAGCCATTCTGACAGGAGTGAGATGGAATCTCAGGATTGTCTTGAGTTGCATTTCTCTGATGATTAAGGATGTTGAGCTTTTCTTCAAATGTCTCACTGCCATTAGAGTCCTCCTTTTTGAATTCTCTATTTAGCTCTGTTCCCCATATTTGTTATTGAATTATTTAGTATCTAGACTTTTAATTTCTTGAGTTCTTTATGGATATTAGCCCTCTATCAGAAATGGGGTTGGTAAAGATCTTTTCCCAATCTGTTGTTTGCCGTTTTGTTCTAATGACAGTGTCTTTTGCTTTACAGAAGCTTCTCAGTTTCATGAGGTCCCATTTATTGATTGTTGATCTTAGATACTGAGCTACTGGTGTTCTGTTCAGGAAGTTATCACCTGTGTCAATGAGTTCGAGGCTTTTCCCCACTTTCTCTTCTATTAGATTTAGTGTGTCCAGCTTTATGTTAAGGTCTTTGATAGCTAAAAACTGTAAACAACCCAGATGTCCCTCAACCAATGAATGGATAAAAAAAAAAAGTGGTACATTTACACAATGGAATACTACTCAGCTATCAGAAAAAAGGAAATCATGCAATTCGCAGCCAAATGGGTGGAAATAGAAAAGCTCATCCTGAGTGAGCTAACTTAGACTCAGAAAGATGCACATGGCATCTACTCACTTATAATTGGGTTTCAGTCATATAGTATAGGATAACTATCCCACAACCAACACACCAAAATGATCAGAAACATAGACTTTGTTACCTATTAATGGGACAATGTGCCCTAGGGGTGCTACCATGTAGGCCCCCAGTGCAAGAGAAAGCTCTTAGCTCTCATATGACTATTGAACTGAGAGGAGCTGATATGTAGGGACACTTCACATCAGAGGAGTGGGATGGGTGGGAGAGGGAGGAGAGGGTGGGAGGGTGGAAATGGGAGGAGTAGAAAGAGGGTACTATGATGGAGATGTAACTTGAAGTAATAAATAAACATTATGAAAAAGAAAAAAGTATTTTCAATAAAAGGGGAAAAAGAAAATAAGAAGGCATCTAAAAAATAATAAAGAGAAATTTAAAAACAAACCATGATAAGATAGACACAAAACAAACTACAAATCAATAACAAAAAACCCCAGAAAGTTTTAAACTTGGTGTTTTGGGAGGGGGGGGCGCTAGAAAAAATAAGGATTAAGAACACATATAGATGGTAAGTCACACACCTTCACACACACAGAAAACCCATAAATACAAATTGGAAACTATATTATATAAATAAAAGATCTGTAAGATTAAAAAATAATTGAAGGGCATCACTTTTGAATCATTTCTATACTGGAAATTTAGTGCATATGCATTGAATTTTTGGAAGGATGAGTAAAGTTGTAAACTTTTAAGAAGCAATGTACTATATAATTTCACCATTTTTATTTAAAATAAATTAAATCTTACATTCTAAACTATAAAAACATTATTAACTCATGAGATATATTACTTAAATCATCACCTGATTTTAAAAAATGGGCTATGAATTTGTAAAATGAAAGAAGGAGTATATGGGAAGGCAAGAAAGTAAGAAAAGGAAGGGAGAAAAGATGTAATTGTATTAAAATTATAATTTCAAAAAATAAATGAAAATAATCTACATTCTTATTTTTAGTTATCTTACAAAGAAAGTAATATGTGCAAGTAGATATCAATAATTCAGATATATTTCTAATACATTGCATTTTTCCTAAAAAGAATATTATATTCTGGTTTAAACTTGTCATTTCACACTATTGTGTGCTTTGACATACAAACATTTCTAATGTGATGGAATGTTTTTCGTGGGTTATTTTCTTTTTCTCTGTGCTTTTGGTGTCATTTCAATGAGGCAGTATTATGGTGTTCATTGCTTTGATGCTTTCTATAATGATTTATTCTGAGAAATTTTATTTTGTTTGTTTCAATCTTTTGTATATTTGAGTTTATATGTATTTGTGAGTGACACATGAACAAACACAAACATGAAGAGAGGGGAGAAAACAAAATTTCTTTTGTAGATGGATGTCCAATATTTCTAGTGCCCATTCTTTCTCTAGTGAATAGTCTTGGCCTTCTTTTGGAAGACTGAAATTGTAAGGACTTACTTCCACTCTATTTATCCTATCTTTTTTTATATGTGCCAGTATGCCTACTGTAGAATTGTATAGTGATTTTTTAAATAAATAATACTTTTTCAATTTTATTTTTCAGATGAAATATAAATAACCACTGGAAATGAAAAATACATTTTATAATTAATAAATTAGGTAATTTGGATTATTTATTTATGTTCTAGTTAAATACCAATAACTATACTTTTGTGGTATTCTTTCCAATGCATGAATATATTTATTATTTTTTTTCTCAATACAAGTATACTCAGCGCATTAATCCTTTAACATTTGTCTTAGGTCCCTTTTATATATATCTTCATCTATTCCTTGCTTTATTTAATCTCATAATGAACAAATATAAGTTATAGTTGTTATCATGAACGTATTGCAGAATATTTGATCACATTGTGAACCCTAAGATTGTGAACTGGAGACATCTGTTTCTAATTGTAGTATGGCTGAGCCTTTGATCCTAGAACTTTCTGTTTACTGAAAACAAGTACTTGTGATTCATATGTAGTCATAAGATGATTAAATATGTCATATTATAACAGGTAAAGAAGCTAAGTTCACTTAGATTAATAGTTATTGTTTCAAACACAAAAAATGCATATTTACAAATTTATTCAATCTTTCCCCAAAACTTTTGATATTCAGGTTCCCTTGAGATTCCATAGAAATTTCCATGATTTTCTCCTTTCCTAAGATACAAAGTAGTATCAAAATTATGTTTTAACTTTGAGCCACTTATTTCATTTAATTTTATAAGACTTTT
Source organism: Lophiomys imhausi (assembly GCA_907164525.1). NCBI lineage: Eukaryota > Metazoa > Chordata > Mammalia > Rodentia > Muridae > Lophiomys > Lophiomys imhausi. The sequence goes on along the minus strand of CAJQZJ010035532.1, from coordinate 961,472 downwards.
AAGAGAATAAGCTTTATTCTTTATCTCTTTAAATATCTACTTATATTATACCTTTTATATTTAATTTCTGTACATCTGTCTATATCTAACATGACTTGTTATACAGAAAAACAACATAGGACCTTGGGTGATGATCCATAAATTAAGTCTACTGAGAGAGATGTCATACAAGGACCAAACCTAGAAATAATAAAGGCAATATACAATAAGCTAGTACCTAAAATCAAACTAGATGGAGAGAAACTTAAAATATTTCCTCTAAAATCAGGTACATGGCTCAGATGCCCACTAATCCCATATCTCTTCAACATAGTACTTGAAGTTCTAGCTAGAGCAATAAGAAAACTAAAGGAGAAAAGGCGGATACAAATTGGAAAGGAAGAAGTCAAATTATCCCTATTTTCAAATGATATCATAGTGTACATAAGTGATCCAAAAACAGGGTGGCTGGATACAAAATTAATTTTAAAAAATCATAAGTCTTTTTTTATACAAAAGATAAATGGGCTGAGAGAGAAATTAGAGAAACAACACCCTTCATAATAGTCACAATCAATATAAAATACCTGAGGGTAACTCTAACGAAGCAAGACCTGTATGACAAGAACTTGAAGTCCTTGAAGAAAGAAATTGAAGAGGACATTAGAAGATGGAAAGATCTCCCATGCTCATGGATAGGATCAAAATAATAAAATGGCCATCCTATCAAAATCAATATACATATTCAGTTCAATTCTTATCAAAATACCAATGGAATTCTTTACAGACCTTGAAAGAACAATTCTCAACTTCATACGGAATAACAACAACAACAACAAAAAAAAACAGAATATCTAAATCAAAAGTACAATAAAAAAATATCTGGAGGTATCATCATTCCAGATTTAAAGCTATAATACAGAGCAATAGTAATAAAACAAGTGTGGTACTGGTATAGTAACAGACCAGTTGATCAATGGAATCAAATTGAAGACCCAGAAAAAAAACCCACACACCTATCTATGGTCACTTAATTTTTGACAAAGAAGTCAAAACCACACAATAGACAAAAGGACAGCATCTCCAACAAATGTGGCTGGTCTAACTGGATATGGATATGTAAAAGAATGAAATTAGACCCATATTTATCACCTTGCACAAAACTTAATTCCAAGTGGATCAAAGACCTTAACATAAAGCCTGACACACTAACTCCAATAGAAGAGTAAGGGGGGAGGGGAAGCCTTGAACTCATCGGACCTGGTAACAACTGAACTGAACATCAATAGCTCAGGCTCTAAGACCAACAATCAATCAATGGGACCTCATGAAACTGAAAAGCTTCTGTAAGGCAAAGAGCACTAAATTAGAACAAAAAGGCAACCAACAGACTGGGAAAAGTTCTTTACCAACCCCATATCTGACAGAGGGCTAACATCCATAATTTATAAAGAACTCAAGAAATTAAGCACCAAGAAACCAAATAACCCAACCAAAAAGTGGGGGACAGAGCTAAATTGAGAATTCACAAAGGAAGAATCTCTAATGGCTAAGAGACACTTGGAGAAATGTTCAACATCCTTAATCATCAGAGAAATGCAACTCAAGACAACTCTGAGATTCCACCTCACACTTGTCAGAATGGCTAAGATCAAAAACTCAAATGTGGAGAATGGGGAACACTCCTCCATTGTTGGTGGGAGTGCATATTTGTACAACCACTATGAAAATCACTCTGGAAATATCTTAGAAAACTTGGAATAGCTCTACCTCAAGACCCAGCCATACTACTTCTGGATATACAAGGATTCCTCACCAATCCTCAAAGACACTTCCTCATCTATTTTCATAGCAGTTTTATTTGAAATAGCTAGAAACTGGGAAAAGATTTCCCTCAACCAATGAATGGACAAAAAACTGTGGTACATCTACACAACAGAATACTACTCAGCCATCAGAAAAAAAGAAATTATGAAATTCGCAGCCAAATGGATGGAATGAGAAAAGCTCATCCTGAGTGAGCTAACCCAGAGTCAGAAAGGTGCACATGGCATGTATTCTTTTATAATTGCCATATAGTACAGAATAACTATCCTACAACAAACACACCAAAAGGAACAGGAACATAATGCTTGCTACCTATGAATGGGACACTTTGCCCTAATGGAGTTATCATATAGGCCCAGAGTACAAGAGGAAGCTCATAGCCCTCATATAACTGTTGAATTGAGGGATCTGATATTTAGGGGACACCCACTCAGAAGGAGTAGGATAGGTGGGAGAAGAGGGTGTGGGCGGGAGGGAGGACCAGAAAGGGTGGAGAGTTGGGATTGTAATGGATATGCAACTTGAAATAATAAATAAACATTTAAAAATTGAATTTTTACTGCTCTGTCTATTTGCAAACACTTATTAGGACAGTGGCTAAAGTGTGGAAGATTTGGCTGAATATGAAATTAATAATAGAAAGCAGTATGTTATATAAGGCCAGCACAAGAAATTGATAGGGACAC
>CAJQZJ010035532.1:834221-868980 GCA_907164525.1 Lophiomys imhausi | reverse complement strand
TGAAAAAGAAGGAAACTGAGGCTCTGAAGAGTTATGTGACTCTACTGTTTAAGGTCATTGAACTAGATAACAATCAAGAGATGAAACCAATATTTAAAACTGAAGAACTGATATTTCCCCCCTATGTCCATATGCCCTTTCATTTTTCTTTTACTAAAAATGAAGAAACAAAATAGAATATGGATTTTTCTTAATGCTATCAGAGGAAAATTATACAAATTCTTACACAAGTAGTTATAGAACTACTTTCTGGGTTTTTTCCTGTTGGTGTTGTTGTTTTAGTAGTAATTGTTCCTGTTATGTTTCCTTGTTTATTTTTTTAACATGTAGAGCTTTTATGACTGACATTCAGAGAACCAAGTAACAAACACATAGGAAATACCATAGCAAAGGAGCTTTGGCTTGTAGAAAAATCAATAGAATTTTGTAGAATCTTATACTAGAAATAGAGGTGATGAAATACCTAAATTACAGACACTTTAGAAAACAGCACAATGTTCACAGGCCTACAATCCATAAGGTAGTTTTAACTATTAGAATCAATCTGATCTGGTGGTAGATACTTGTAATTGATAGCCTCTCTAAGTCTTCTCCCAAAGCACTAGTTTTGGAGAGATGTAAACCACAATTCCTGGCATTGATTTGGTAGGAAAACACACCTTTCTTTTACTGAGCATAGCTCACTTATGTTCACTGCTGCCACAAATAACAATTGCAATGTCATCATCAGAATAGGCATGAATGTGTACCTTTGGAGATGTGACATGACTTTGTTATCACTATGTGGTACCTATGAGAAAAGGGTATTCCTGGTACTCCTGACAGACAAATATTATGTAAATATTGTTTCCTATAAAGTACATTGTGTGTGTTACAGTAGTCCTCTTCACTACAATGATTGAGAAGTCTGACATTATAAGAAAATAATATCACTGAATCAATTAGTCAAGCAGATGTTCCTCCAAATAAAAGAGATTGAAAGTATAATTTAGCTACATAGAGACTAAATCCCTCCCATTTATCCTAAATATCTTAAAGGAGATTTTGCTATAAATTATTGTTAAATTAGTTTAGATATTTCTTTCTCCCAAAAATAATATGAAGTCAAATGGAATTAAGAGTCAAAGTTGACAAATGTTTGACTTTTTTCTGTCTTTTTAAAGAAATAGACAGTTTGATGGTTTAGAGACTTACATGACATTACTGACTCAAACACTCTGTATTTCTTTTCTATGATGTTAGTATGATCTTGGTGGAAGATAATGCTCTGGGGCAAAGCTATCTTGAATATATTTTAAGATATTTTATAATTGCCTTTTAAGACACATTTAAGAATTACATGTGGTGGGTCTACAATTCTAGCACTCAGGAGACTAAGGCAAGAGGTTGATTGAGTTCAAATCTAGTCTGAGCTATAGTGTGAATGAGACCCTAGTAACAAAACAACAAACCACTGAGGTCCATCATCTACATGTCTATGATTCCACTTGAAGTAATTTAATTGTGCAGTATCATTAAGTTTTGGCTGAATAGATATACTTTGGTCAAAATTACAAGAACCTTGAAATTTTTAAGGGCTAAAGAGTAAATAGCACATAATGTGATTAGCATAGACAATTGTAACTGCTTCTATTCAATATTGGCTAATTTGCTTCAGCTACAGAAAAATTTTATTTCTGTGCCACTATAAATTTTTCCCAAAATACGAGCATTTGACTAAAACAGAAATGTCACAGAGCAATGAGAAATCCATGGAAGCCTGTGTATTTATCTCAAATAAGCATTAGACTTTTTGTTCAAGCCAGGCAACTGGACCTAGAAACACAAGTTTCTACTTAAATGGGAGTCAGTATAACTGCCAGATAGTGCTATGATCAGAAAGTAGGAATAAAGCAAGCAGAGAATGCAGTTCTTTCATTCCAAACAAGTAGACCATTTTAAAACGGTCATTCTGTTGAAAGTCTTAGACATTCCATCTAAATTAAGTGTCAAATAGAGCTAAAAGATGTGCTGTGTCCATCATCATTGGATAGTCATAGTCAACTTGACACAAAACTAGATGAAATTGGGAGTAAGAACCTCAAGTCATGAAATGCCTCCATCTGAATGACCTAAGAACATGTCTGTGGGGTGTTTTCTTGATGGAAAATAAGACAGTGTGTCCTAGCTAACCAAGGTTGGTTCTATCCCTGGCCTGGTGGGCCTGTGATATATAAAAAGATAACTAACTAAGCAAGCCATGGAAAACAAAGCAGTAATCAGTGTTCTTCATGGTCTTTGCTTCAGTTTCTACCTTGAGGTTCCTGTCTTAAATATCTGCCTTGCTATCATAGATGATGAAGCCACATACACTCTTTCCTTCATATAAACTAATTTTGATCATGGTGTTAAATATAACAATGAAAACTAAATTAGAACACTTATTTAAAAGAATTTTCTGTGAACTTATTTATTGGTAGGATTTATTTTTCTCTTCCATAACACACACAAGAAGAAAATTAGCCATGGAACTAGGTAATAGAAAAATATTTCCTTAAACTAATTTCCATCTTCCTATTTACTACATAGACATCAATAAAGTTCAGCATGATTCAAACCACCTAATTTTTTCAATGACTTCACAATCTTTTAAAAAGCTCATAAGATTGATATTAACCCAATGTCCATCAAGAGGTTATATTTGCTTGTCTGTGTTTAAATAAAAAAATGCATTGTCTACTCAAAAACATAGTAAGAAAGGGAAACAAAACAGAATCATTTTATCTTCTCAAAATATGTGAAATCAAGAGCAAACAGTGTTTTCAAGTTATTGTTTATGCTGCTTTTGGGTTGTGAACAATTTTCTTACAACTGCTCAACCATCTGTTAAACAGAGTGATCTTGTCTGTTCAAAAAAGCTAAATGCAGTATTTTTAAATTTTCAACAAACAGCTTTTGTTTGACTCTTCTAAACAAATATTCTAATAAATAGCAGTTCATGATATTCGTAGGACAAATTCAGAAGGGAAGAAAATAAACTACCCTTTGAAAATTATTTTAAAAGTGTTTTCCATAGAGAAAGGACCACATGCTCACACTTCTGGCTCTTTCAGTCATACCATCTGTGTCCAAGTAAGAAACTGTCACATTCCTGCATTTTTCTTGACCTTGAAAGACTAACCTTTAACTGAAGAATCTGGAGGACCGCATAACCAGCAGCATCATTTCTAGATATATAGTCTTCTGACCATCAAATTTTGTTTTGAGTTGTCATGCTTCTAGCTACTAAATATAATGTTCTAACTTGTATGAAATGAAATTTAGATTACTATAGAAATACATATTTCATATATTTATATAATACACACACACATATATATATATATATATATACATCATATACATACACACACTGTCACACATATATGAATGTGGTGTTTCAGGATATGTGAACATTCTGTAATCAGGTTATGGATACCTATGTCTCTAAACATTTATCATATTTTTATGACAAAATCATTACAAATCGTTTATATTAGATTTTTGTGATTTGAAATACAGAGTCACTATTTAAAATGATGTTACTGTGCAATAACACAGTGAAACTTTAATTCCTTATCTAACTAAAATGTAGTACTCAACAGTCAGCCTTTCCCATTCCTTCCTACCCTCATGGCAAATATCACAAAGGAAATTGTGATAGAGTTCAAAATGAAACAAAATGTTATTCAAGTTTGGTCAATAGTGTCTGGTGAGCAGCTATGCGTCTTCTAGCTACCTTTTATATTCAAATAAAGAACAGATTATTTATATAATTCAGAGTGCATCTTTTATAATTCCCTGTATTTTAAATGAATCAGATTTCACTATACTCATCTATTTATTGCCAATATGATAGTCAGTAGCAGATTAAAAAGGAGGCAGTCTTATAATCAAGAGTTTTTTCTGCCTAATTTTGCTATTTAGTGCAAGTAAAATATATCAAGTACACACATTCACACCCACAAATATTTTTCCCAACAACAGTTATATTTTTTATTTTCTACATTTCTCAGGCTTTTGGTGAATCAAAGTAAGAAGGAATAGTATCTTGGTTGTTTATAATTGCTGTGATAAAACACCATGATCAAAAGCAACTTGAAAGGAAAAAAAGTTTACTTTGCTTACAGGTTACAATCCATCTTTAAGATAAACCAAAGCAAGAACCTAGAGGCAGGAAGTGAAACAGAGAGCATAGAACATTGCTTACTGGAATGTTCCATGGCTTGCCCAAATTTCTTTTTTTGGGGGGAAAAGGGGGTTTTCATACAATATATTCTGATCATAGTTGTCTCTCTAACTCTTCCTAGACCGTTCCCACCTCCACACACATCAAATTTCATCCCATTTCTTTTTCTCTTTCCTTATAAAACAACAAACAACAAAAACAAGAAATAAAGAATTACAAGAAACACATACATAAACAAAATCCATAAAACCACAAAACTAGAAAATACAAGGAAAAATGCAGTAGGACAAAAGTTTCCAAACAAAGCAATATAAAACAAAAGGTCTACAAAAATACCATTGAGTTTCTGGCAGCTATCCACTGCTGGGCATAGAGCCTACTCAAATATGGTTAATATACCCAGTGAGGCTCAATTGGAGAGCACTAATTTTTCCTTTCCAAGCAGAAGTAAATTCTAGATGGCTTCTTGGCTAGGGGCTGAGAGTCAGTGTCCACTTCCCTCTCAGACGAGAGACCCCATCTTACTTGAACCTGTGTAGACTATGTCCAAGTCGCTACAGTCTCTGTGAGTTCATATGTCTATCAGGCCCTTTGTGTCTAGAAGACACTGTTTCCTTGAAGTCATCCTTCCCCTCTGAATTTGACAATCTTTCTGCCTTATCTTCCATATAACTTCCTGAGAACCTGAAGAGAAGGATTTGATTAAGACATACCATTTAGGACTGAGTGTTCCTGAATCTTTTGTCCAGCTATGGGTTTCAATGTTAGTTCCCATGTATTGTAAGAGTAAGTGTGTGATGATGGCTGAGTGAGGAACTGATATATGGATATAGCAAAATGTTAGGAGTCATTTTATTTTTATGTTCCTTTAGCAGAATAGCAGTATTTAGTTTCCCTCTAGACACATGTTCTATCCAATCTCAGGTTCTTGTCCACAAAAGTCATGTCCAAGATAAGTTCCATATCATGGAATGGGCCTTAAATACAATAAAAGAGTGGTTGGTTATTCCCACAACTTTTGTATGACTATTATACCAGCATATTTTACAGGTGGGTCACCATTGTAGATCACAGGGTCTGTCAACTTGCTTTTTTTTTTCTAACACAACGCAGAAACAACTGACCAGGGGTAGTACTTTCCAGAGAGGGCTGGGCCCTCCTACATCAATTTATAATCATGAAAATGCCCCCACATACTAGTATATAGGTCAATTTGATGAAGGAATTTTTTCAACTGAGGTTCCTTTTTCTGAGATGAGGGTAGCTTGTGTTAAGTTGATAAAAAAACTAATTAGCACATAGTAGGAGGAAAATTATCAGAGAACCAGGGGTTATTGAATGGAATATGGAAAATGCTTTAAGTTCTGTTTCAGCATTATTTTAGAGAAAAAATAATAGGGTATTGACTCATTGCAATATGATAATTGTTTTACATTTATTTATTACTTCAAGTTACATCTCTATAACGCCCCCTCCCTACACCCCCTCCAGGTCCCACTATCCAAACAACCCTATGCCCCCCTCCCACCCATCAAATTCCTCCTGTCTGGGGTACCTCCATGTATAGGCCCCACTCAGTTCACTAATCCTTTGACATCTAAGAGCTTCCTCTTGACAGACTCCATACATGACAGCACCACTAAGGTGGAGTGTCCCAATAACTGTAATCAAGTCCATGTTCCTGTACTTTTGGGTATATTGATTGTAGGATGGTTATCCTGCATTGTATGGCTAAAACCCAGTTATAACTGAATATATGTCACCTGTATCTTTCTGAGTCTGAGTTAGCTCAATCATGATGAGCTTTTCTAGTTCTATCCATTTGGTTTCAAATTGCATGATTTCCTTGTTTCTGATAGCTGAGTAGTATTCCATTGTGTAAATGTACCACAGTTTTTTGTTTTTGTTTTTTTTTAATCCATTCTTCGGTTAAAGAACATCTGGGTTGTTTCCAGTTTCTAGCTATTATAAATATAGCTGCTATGAACATAGTTGAGGAGATGCCCTTGGAGCTTGGTGAGGAATCTTTTGGATATATGCCCAGGAGTGGTATGGATGGGTCTTGAGGTAGGGCGAGTCCAAGTTTTCTAAGCTAACTCCAGACTGATTTCTATAGTGGTTGTACAAGTTTGCATTCCCACCAGCAATGGGGGAGTATTCCACTTTCTCTGCAACCTGGACAGCATGTGTTGTCTTTTGAGTTTTTTATCTTAGCTATACTGACAAGAGTGAAATGGAATCTCAGAGTATTCTGGAGTTACATTTCTCTGATGATTACGGATGTTCAACATTTCTTCAGGTGTCTCTCAACCATTTTAGATTACTCTTTTGTGAATACTAGTTTTAGCTCTGTACCCCATTTTTTGATTGGTTTATTTGATTTCTTGGTGTTTAATTTCTTGAGTTCTTTATAAATTTGAAATATTAACGCTCTCACAGATGTGGGGTTAGTGAAGTTCTTTCCCAATCTGTACACTGTTGTTCTCTTCAAATGACAGTGTCCTTTGCCTTGCAGAAGCTTTTCAGGTTCATAAGGTTCCATTTATTGTTTGTTGGATTTAGGGCCTGAGCTGTTGGTGTTCTGTTCAGGAAGTTGTCACCTGTGCCAATGAGATTGAGGCTTTTCCACACTTTCTCTTCTATTAGATTTAGTGTGTCCTGTTTTTTTGTTAAGGTCTTTGATTCACTTGGACTTAAGTTTTGTGCAAGATGGTAAACATGCATCCATTTGCATTCTCTTACATGTTGACATCAAGTTAAGACTAGCACCATTTGTTGAAGATGCTTTCCTTTTTCCATTGTATCATTTCAGTTTCTTTGTCAAAACTTAAGTAACCATAGGAGTGTGGGTTTATTTCTGGGTCTTCAATTAGATTAAATTGATCAACTAGTCTGTTTCTATACCAGTAACATGCTATTTTTATTACCATTGCTTTGTAGTATAGCTTGAAATCAGGGATTGTGGTAGCTCCAAATGTTGCTTTATTGTACAGGATTTATTTAGGTTTTCTGAGTTTTTAATTTTTCCTTATGAAGTTGAGAGTTGTTCTTTCAAGGTTTGTAAAGAATTCTGTTGGTATTTTTATGGGAATTGCATTGAATCTGTATATTGCATTTGGTAGAATTGCCATTTTTATTATGTTGATCCTACCTATCCATGAACATGAGAGATCTTTCCATTTTCTGATATCCTCTTCAATTTCTTTCTTCAAGGACTTGAAGTTCTTGCTATATAGGTCTTTCACTTGCTTGGTTAGAGTTATCACAACATATTTTATATTATTTGTGGCTATTGTATCTAGCCACCTTACTGAGTCTATCAGCTATAGGAGTTCGCTGGTGGAATTTTTGGGGCCACTAATATATACTATCATATCATCTAAAAATAGGAATAATTTGACTTTTTCCTTTCCAATTTGTATCCCCTTAATCTCCTTTAGTTGTCTTTTTGCTCTCTGGCTAGAAGTTAAGTACTGTGTTGAAGAAGTATGGGGAGAGTGGGCATTCTTACCTTGTCCCTGATTTTTAGGGGGAATGGTTTAAGTTTCTCTCCATTAAATTTTATGTTGGCTATAGGCTTGCTGTATGCCACTTTTATTATTTCTAGGTATGGTTCTTGTATGCCAGCTATCTCCGGGACTTTTAACATGAAAGGGTGTTGGATTTTGCCAAATGCTTTTTCAGCATCTAGTGATATGGTCATGTCTTTTTTTTTTCTTTCAGCTTGTTTATATGGTAGATTATATTAATGGATTTTCACATGTTGAATCACCCCTGCGTCCCTGGGATGAAGCCTACTTGATGTAGTATTGTAGTGTATGATACTTTTGTTGTGTTCTTGGATTCGGTTTGCAAGTATTTTATTGAGTATTTTGGCATCAATGTTCATGAGGGAAATTGGTTTGAAATTCTCTGTCTTTGTTGGATCATTGTGTGGTTTAGGTATCAGGGTGACTGTGGCCTCATAGAATGAGTTTGGCAGTGTTCCTTCTGCTTCTTTTTTGTGGAAGAGTTTGAAGAGTATTGGTACTAGCTCTTCTTTGAAGGTCTGGTAGAATTCTGTGCTGAAACCATCTGGCCCTGGGCTTTTTTTGGTTGGGAGATTTGCAATGACTGTTTTTTGGTTGGGAGACTTTCAATGACTTCTTCTATTTTCTTAGGGGTTATTTTGTTAACCTAATCTTGATTTAATATTGTTAGGTGGAATATATCAAGAAAGTTGTCCATTTCACTTAGGTTTGCAAATTTTGTGGTATACAGATATTTTGAAGTAAGACCTAAAGATTCTATGGATTTCCTTAATGTCTGTTGTTATTTCTCCCTTTTCATTTCCTTTTTTTTTTTTAATTTGGGTATTTTTCCTCTGCCTTTTAGCTAGTTTGGCTAAGAATTTGTCTATTTTTTTATTTTCTCAAAGAATCAACTCTTGGTTTCCTCAGTTCTTTATATTGCTCTTTTTGTTTCTAAGTTGTTGATTTCAGCCCTAAGTTTGATGATTTCCTGCCTTCTGCTCCTCTTGGGAGTGTTTGCGTCTTTTTTTTTTTTTTCTAGCTCTTCCAGTTCTGCTATTAAATTGCTAATATGAGCATTCACAATTTTCTTTTTAAGGCACTTAGTGCTATGAATTGTCCACATAGCACTGCTTTCATTGTGTCCCATAGGTTTGGGTATGTTGTGTCTTCATTTTTAGGAAGTCTTTGATTTCCTTCTTTATTTCTTCCCTGATCCAGTAGTTATTAAGTGGAGAGTTTTTAAATTTCCATGAATTTGTAGGCTTTTTGTTATTTCTGTTGTTGTTGTTGAAGATCAGCTTTAATCCACGGTGGTCTGATAAGATATAAGGGGTTATTTCAATTTTCTTGTATCTATTGAGGCTTGTTTTGTGTCCAACTATATGGTCAGTTTTGGAGAAGGTTTCATGAGGTGCTGAGAATGTATATTTTTCTGAGTTTGGGTGAAATGTTCTATAGATATCTGTTAGGTCCATTGTGTTCATGAACTCTATTAGTCTCATTATTTCTCTGTTTGGCTTCTGTCTCGATAACCTGTCCGTTGGTGTGAGTGGGGTGTTGAAGCCTCCCACTATTAGTGTGTGGGGATCGATGTGTGACTTAAGCTTTAGTAGTGTCTTATTTACAAATGTGGGTGTCCTTGTATTTGGGACAAAAATGTACAGTATTGAGACGTCATCTTGATGAATTTTTCCTTTGACAGGTGTGTAGTGTCCTTCCCTATGTCTTTTGATTAATTTTGGTTGAAAATCTATTTTATTGGATGTTTGGATGGCCACTCCAACTTGCTTCTTGGGACCATTTGCTTAGGAAACCTTTTCCCAACCCTTTACTCTGAAGTAGAGTCTATCTTTTCTGATGATGTGTGTTTCTTGTTTGCAGCAAAATGATGGGTCTTGTTTACAGATCCATTCTGTAAGTATGTGTCTATTTATTGGTGAGTTGAGTGTAATACGATATTCTTAAAATTCTTAGGCAAGCAAATTCTATGACTACAAATTAGAATTTGCTAGCAGAATGGACATATTGATGACTGGTATGCTCATTAATCAGTGAACTCTATATAGACAATAGCATACTTGCTTCTTTCTGTTTCAAAATTCTCACTACTAACATGTTGATTGAGTCATAGTAGCTTCTTGAAAAGCAGCTGTTATATGGTTTTTAAAAGAATGAAAACATCACAAACAATGACAGAGATAGAAACAAGGGCAACAGCAAAAAAAAAAAAAAAAATGGAAGCCTCAGTTGTTTTGGCAATTCAAAGAACAACAAAGGCAGCTACACGTACTCTTGTGCTTCTCAAACTGTAACATGTACTTTACTGGCTCACTCTCAAAATAATGCTTCATTTTTCAGGTGTGTTTGAAGACATTTTATTAAATTGTTTTTATGGTTTGAAACTTTCATACATGTATATAATGTGTTTTGAGCAAATCCATTCCCTTATCTCCCTTCAAATTCCTCCACTATCCCATCCAGACTGTATACTTTTTCTTTTAAACCCACTGAGTTCACTTAATGCTGACTTTATATATCCATAGCTGTACAGCCATTTACTAGAACATGAGAAGACTCCTCTGGGGCTGCAAGCTTGAGGAAAATTGATTCTCCCTCTTACAGTAGCCATCAGTTGTCAATTGTTTCTTGATTACTGGTGAGTCTTCATTAGCCTTTCTCTTGTCTGTGTTGGTGTTTTGGTTGTCTTAATCTTTTGCATGTTTTGTACAAACTGTCACAAAATTATGGATATAAAAATAAGAATATAGGGGGAAGTTTAATTCTATGTTTGTTTAGGAGAATACTATTATTAAGTTTTTCTCTAGGCCCTATAACCTGGACAACCATGATTCCCCACCCATCTACCTGTTAACACTACAAGGAATGAGGACCCACATATGGAATGAGCTTTAAATATAATCATAAACAAAGTGGTTACTTTCCAAAATATTTGTGGTGCTGGTTACTAGAATGGGTATTTCTTGCCAAGTTATATGCTTTTGTGGTTCACTAGGCTCACAAGCTGGGTAAGATTGATAATTACTTTTTTTCTTCTCGTAGTGTATATAGAACCTTACAACACTGTGAAAGCTAGCTAGGAGGGATTAGATTTTCAGGTCAATCCCAGATTTATTTATCTATGTGTTATGAATAAAATATGTGGCATCTTTAGCAAATAGTCCTTTTATCAAATTCTGGAGGGCAGCTAATAATATTGAAAATATCCTGCTATATTTAGGGTACTATCTGGGAGCAGACTGAATAACAATTCAGAAAGGAGTAGGCTATACTTGGCACTGGGCTTTTTTTTTTTTTAATAACCTTTACAAGAGTGATTGCCCCTCTTCAAAGGGTAATTCCATTTAAATTACATGTGTGTGTGTGTGTGTGTGTGTGTGTGTATGTGTATGTATGTATGTATATGGATGCATATGTATTTATATATGTATGTATATGTGCATATGTATATAGTGTAAGAAACTTCCGTGGTAGTCATTTTATAGATGGCTTTTTCAAAAGTGTTTAGTTTTATATATTCTTTTCCATACTTCCTCCTTCACCCTGCCCACATACCCTATTTAACCCTTCCTGCTGTATTATTGCCCCTTTCCTCAGTGGCACAATCAGTTATCATGAGGTATGTATATGATGCCCTTTTTTGCAACTGAAATACTGATAGTTACTTTTTTGTAATGTGTATGAACAGGACCCAGCCTATTTAATGGATACTCTAATTTTTTTCATAATATTTGTTGTTGACCCAGTTGTAATGCCTATTGTTTAGAATGTGTTCAGAGATCATAGTTAAAAGTCTTCAATCTTATATGTTAGCTTTAAGGATCAAGTTCTGTGTCATATGGATAAATAATCTGCATTTCAATTGAAATCAAAATTTATATTTTTGCCAAAAAAGAAATATCACTAACCACTCTCAGTTGTGACAGGCTCTAGCTATCTGTCAGGAACCAATGTCTCAACTAGCCTGACATATCTTCTTTAAAAAGCCCATTATAACATTAGTAAATGTTTTATAAATTTAGAAACAAAAACATTTGAATCAGTGGACCAGACTCAATCCTCCCAAGGGAAAAAAAAAAAACAAATATGAATGTGCCTATTTCTTCATATTTGCAATTAAATACACCTCCCTTTAAATATGCCTACTGAATTTTTTCTAATTATACTGAATTTTCTAATTATACTGAATTTTCTAATTATACAGAATTTTTTCTAATTATACTAAGCATATTTAAGACATACATATACACATATATCCAAACATATATAAAGAATAGAAAAGAAGGAGAGGTCTGAAAATGTTAAAATATGTAAAAATGCAAAATCTGTGAATTTTCTGTGAGCAATATTTTCATAACTCAGAATTTTACTAAAGCAATATATCTGATATGTTTTTGTTGTTTTTAATTTCTTTTTGGCCTCTAGTTTTGTTTTATGTCATAGGTTTTACCTTCAGTAATCTAAAACAAACAAAATCTTTCAGGAATAGGAGAGGGAAAATAAATTAGAAAAATGAGAGAGATGTTCATTGTCCTCAAGGCAAAGTGGTCAAAACATGTAGGGAATAAAACAGGTTCATTACAAAATTGAAAATTTGACATTGAGAAGAATAAGATGTCTTTTCTATGTACCTATTTTTTCTTTTTATTTGTAAAGTAAGGATACTAATATACACCTTGAATTTGGAGATAAATGTGCATGTATTGTGAAGTATATATTAAAATTATTTTTATTCAGCAAGTAAAATAGCAATTACTGTGGCCATTAGTACAAATGGCATTACTACTATAGCTGTTTCACCCAGTAAAATTTAAGTTGTGGGAAAAATAAATACCAATTACCTAGGAAAGATTGGAAACTTTGGACCAGCACATACTGTCGTGTGTTTAGTATCCTTATTTTTCTAATTTAGCAGATTAAAACTTATTATTTTGTTATTACATTATAATTATAGTGTTTTCAAAAATACTTATTACTGTGTGCATTATTTCAAACATTTCAGTGTATCCCATAATTCTGACCAAATACTATTCTTAAGCAACTGAAATATTACATTACCATGGACAAATTTTGAAACAGCAGAGGTAGAAAATTGTTTATTCTGGTACTTCATGTGACACAGGAAGAAAGTAAGCCCTAATTAGGTTACAGTAGCTTACACAGTGATACATAGAAAGTAAGTAGTATTCTAAAATGTTTCCACAAATTGAAATAAATGGAAACAATATACTAATTAACATAAATGATATTATAAAACTTCCAAACAAAAAAATATTGAGTGTGTCTGCACTGATATGTGAAACTAAGACTAAGCCAATGTCCCAACCATGATCACAGTGTTCACAGTGAAAACAAATAAGCATATTCTGCACCTATGCAATAATTACATGCAGAGGCATATTTAGAGTTGGTAATAGAAATTTAGAGCCCAATATAAAGATGTATGTTACAGGCAACAAATATAATAACCAAGGCAACTTAATGGCATCTGAACCCTTTTAAATTAAAGCTGTAGATATCAGACATGGAACTACAAAATTTAGTGTTTGATCTATTAGGTTCCTGTCTTGCTTTGATCCACTATTTACCCAAAATCTCTCCATTCCCTACATTTTGAAATGATAATGATGATCTGTAAATTTGACACATGCCCTTGCTTGGATGTAGAAATATATTTCACAAATCTTTGACTTGAGTTGACCTTTAATTTTTAGAAGATTTTCTTTATTCCTATGGATTAGTGCCAGGAAAAGAAAGTCAAACCAATAATTCTATTTAAGAGTATAATCTTCTAATATATTACATACTCCTCAGTTTTTTTTAATTTCTTCAAGTTACATCTCAATCACAATCTCCTCCCTACTCCCCCATCCAATCCCAACCCTCCCACACTCTTCCCCCTCAATCCCCCATCCTCTTCCCTTTTTTTAAGTTTAAGGTATATCTTTTTCCTCCCAACAGCTCCCCCTTTCAGTCCAACAAATGGTTCTTTCTCTTATAACAATAAATACCATACAAAACCAACAGAAATAAATAGGCCACAATTATTAGAGTTATATGGCTTAGCATATATTCCCAATGTCCAGTCCATATGTTTTTGGCACCTGACTTTAACATTCTACTATCTAACCATCTCCATGAGTTTAAAGTTCTATATCTAATTCAGCTTTCATACTAACTTGCAAGCCTATCGCTTGGCAAGAAAAACCCCTTGCTTTAACTGTAGACAGAATGCTGTCCAGAAAAGACAAAACTTGGAAGCAGGTAAGTCAACAGATTAGCTCTGCCAAGACAGGGTAGGCAAGTTCTTCATAATTCCTGTTCTACAATCAATGTCTGTCAGAGAAACAGGGCCAAACGGCTGAAGATTGATGCTGTAATGTATGGAGAGAAAATGGGAACTGTCCAGGCAGCCACTGGTATGCCATTTCTTAGTTTTGGAGCTGCGGGCCCTGAACTTCCTATATAATCAGATATATTTATCCCTCTCAGGTCTCTGAGGTGGTTGAAGAATAGATAGCTAGAGTCTCATAGTTAAATTTTGAGTTGTTTAGGAATCAAGAGGGTGTTCTGGATCTAAGAAGATGTTTTTAAAATTGTCATACTCCTCAGTTTTATCAGTTATATAAACTCTTGATGATGTGAAATATTCATGATTTTTAATACTCTCTATCTTAACCTTAGGTAAAACTATTGATAGATAAGTAATAGATATAAATATAGAAATAGATGATAGAGATACAGATAAATAGCTATCATCTGTATATTCCGTTTTCAAAATTATAAGTAGATCATGAATTCATAATAGAAATCAGATCTAAATAATGTTATTGTGCTATATGTATGGGCATATGTGGTATTTGAATATGATCTCAGGCATTTGAATAATTGACCCCAAGTTAATGGTACTGTTTAAGAAGATGGGGGAGTTATGGCCTTGCTAGAGGAAGTAGTCAGTGCGTGTGTGTTTTGAGAATTTAAAGTATCATACCAATCCATACCAATTCATTCAATAAAACAGAAACTAATATAGAAGTTACTACCCAAGAGCAGATTATTTCTGTGAAGGACCTGCCATGTTGTCTTTCAGAATAATTTTGGAAGACCTTGGAATTTTGATTAGAAAAGTAGTCTAGAGCTGTATGCAGGTTTAATGACTCAGCACAGTAGGATCCTGAAAGTCATTTGTGCTGAGAGCAATGCAGACTATGGGGACCCAGGTCAACTCACATATCATAGGGGAACATTATCAGCAACTGAGGTAGAAATAATTTGTATGATATTTGTGGCAAAAAAAATGTTGCCTATTTCTTCCCATGTTCTAAGAACATGCCTGAGGCTGAATTTAAAAGTAATTGACTAATTTCATTTCTTTCATGAAAAGATTTCAAGACAGCCTAAAGTTAATGCTGTCACATGGTTATTAGTAGTCACTTTATACAACTCTGCAAAGAAAAAGTGCAAATGTGACAGAAAAATTGTAAAATGTACAATTTGGAGGGGAAAAGGACACAGGCGAGATTGATGTTACACCCAAGGCTTGTGCTAGAAGAAAGCTGTGATAGGTAAGAAGATTAGTGGCATTAAGTAGAAACCTGATCTATATGAGAACAAAGGAAAGAATATCATCTGAGCATGAGTCCAAGCAGAAAAGCTTCCGGCTTATAAAAGAAAAAGACATAGAAAGTCTTCTGCTAACAGTAAGCAGCTACTGCAAATATGCTACAACAGTGATTCAAGAGTGCAAGGGTCCATCTTCAGCTCACCTCCAAAGTTGGAAGTGTCTTCCACCTGGTACTGGCTTTAGAATCATGAAAGATGCAAGAGTAAAGGAGTCATGGAATCTTTCCCAGTGGTTTCAACGAGCTGCGAAGCCTACATATGAAGAGGAAGAGGCTCTGAGATGCTGTTGCAAGAAGCTGTGAAAATGAAGCCTGATTTACAGTGAAGACCCCAAGATATTGGAGATGCCAAATCTGTGGTATATTTACCAAGGTGAACTCTACACAGGGAGTAAAACTAGTCCAATGGAAAGATGTATGTTGCAGCCAGAAAAATATAATAACCAAGGTAACTTAATGGCATCTGAGGCTTTTAAAATCTTAGACATCAGGCATGGAACTACAAGATTCGAAGTTTGCTCTATTAGTTTTCAGTCTTGCTTTGGTCCACTATTTACCCACAATATCTCCATTCCCTCCATTTTGAAATGATAATATATATTCTGTGCCTTTATATGCTGCACATGTATAATTTGCTTTTTTATTTGATAGGGGTTACAGTTAAGAGTTTACCTTGAGTCTCAGAAGAGACTTTGGATATTTAAACTGTTTAGACTTTGAAAGACTGTATGAACTATTATGACATGGAGAGCAAGGAGCAGAATGCGTTAGTTTAAATGAAAACTATCTCCTTATAGTATTGGGCATTTACACATTTGGTCCCCAGTTGATGGCATAGTTTGAGGAAATTTTGGAACCATTGCCTTGCTGAAAGAGGAAATCATTGCAGGCATCTTATGACAGCTTAAAATCTCCCATCACTCCCAGTTCATTCTTTGTTTGCAGGTCAAATGTGAGCTCTCAGCTTCTTGTTCAGGTTCCTACTTCACCATGCCAGGTGCTTGCTCAGAGATTATTATCACTCTAGAACTTTACACCAAATTAAAATTTTTATAACAAGTCTAGGTAATGGTGTTTATCACAGCAAAAGAATAAGAACTAACAGAATATAAGATATTAATCCATAGACTTTTTAAATGTTAACTTTCATTATAAGGTTATTGTTATTTTCCCTTATGCTGCACTGTTTTAGACATTCTGGATTATAACTTGGCATTTCATAAATTGAAATTTTGATATATAACAAGTTTATATAGTTTTACCATGATTATATAACAATAATGTGCACAAAGTTTTAAATAACTCTATGATATCCTAAAAATTCTCAATTTTTTAAGAAACTATATAACAAAGCACTTACTTCTTGGAACTACCATCAGTTTGTAATTATTAAAGGTTTATTTATCCTTGTTTTATATTTATATTTATGAATGTTTTGCTCAGATGCGAGTATATGTACCATGTGTATTCCTGGTACAGATGGAGGCCATAAGAAGGTTTTGGATTCCCTTTAACTTGAGTTACATTCAGCTGTGAGTCGAAATGTGAGTGCTGAGAATTGAACTTAAATCTTCTGGCAAGGACAATAAATGCTTTTACCTGATGTGCCATCTTTCCAGCTCCATAAAAGGTTCTATCTATGAAGATTAATCAGATATAAAATGAAAGAAGGAAGAATACTGTTTGTTCTTTTATTTGACATCTTCAGAAGACAGGTTGTATAGCTGTTGTTTTAACAAATTAAAATATTCCAGTCATTTGCTTTTACCTATGAAGACTCAGGAGGCAGATGCTAGGGTGAAAACTTGTTAGCTCAGAGAGGCCAAGAAGATACCCAGCTGAGTGTTTTATTCAGCTTAAAACTGTAGAGGAAAAAGTGCAGTGCTAAAAAGCTCCTTTTTGTTCTCCATGATGTCTTAAATACCTTCCAGCTCAAAGTCCCTCCTTTCTGTTTAAATCCTGTCAGCTGGTTTCATGTTCCACCTCTTGACCTAGCTTTCACTTTATTTAATCCTGTGTATAGAATACTCTTGAACTAAAGGAGTGTGCTAGGGCTGAGCCACACCATAGCCACTTGTTTACAATAAACAGAACGCTCTGGGATTAAAGGCTATTTCCTAATTAGAAACAAATTTTTGAATTCACAATGTGATCAAATATTCTGCTACAATTCCCCCTTTTTGTTTAAATTAAAGACTCTTTTCTCATATCAATAAACTATATCCTATCTGGTAAGAAGTATATTCACAATGTCCAGTCCATGTGTATTTAACAACCTAAAAAAACTTTTCAGAACTTAAAAAACAATTTTGTTAAATTTCATACAACTTAAGCTTAACTGTGACACTATACATCTTCTTCCAAGTCAAATGGGGTGCTGCCAGGAGCTGGCATGTCTCAACATCAAAAAAGTTTTAATTTAATAAAACATCTTTATATGTCATATTCTGTAGATCTCTGAGGTTGTGAAGACCATCTATCTATCCACGTATATTTGAATAGGCAAATGTTGCTTGTCTCTCAATATTTACTGTTATTAACTTAGAAAATATCTGTGATTAACTAAACTAGTACCTAACAACACCACATTGATTGACTATTAGTTTTAATTTTCTAAGTATCTTAAATAGTTTGCTATAGTAGCTTTCAAAAGGACTAGAACTATATATTGCATTTTTAAGAGTAACATAGGTACAATACCATAAAAAGAGTTGATATATAGTATGTTGTAACCAAAATATGACCTTAATTTTATATCAATATACAAAGATCTATACCAATGTAATCAAGAATAAACTTAATTTCATATCAATATACAAAGATTTATAAGAGTAGATTCAATAATCTACCTTTTTTCTTATCACTCCTATATTATTTCAATATCCCTTCCTTTTTCTTTTCAACCCTTCTCACAGTACATAATAAGGAAGGATAGATTAAAAAAAGAGAGAGAGAAATCCCTGAGTCTAACCTTCTAAACATTGTTTCCTTCCTGATCAAGACCATTTAACAACTTGTAACTAATCCCTCTAAATAACAAAAAACATCTATAACCTACTGAATCACCAAAAAATCACCCAGTTTACCTTTTGGAAATGGGACGTTGCTCTCTTAAAATTGCTTCCTACTGATTTGGGGCATAGTTTCCTTTTGGGGACCCAAGAAATTGGAAAAATGGTCAAGTCTTAAGAAAGCTACACATTTGCTGTACAGTCTCTATGCACTCAGCAATTTGAATTTCCTGAGCAGTTTATAGTCCAAAGCTGATCATTGTATGGGAAAGTGCAGGGCTTTGCTGAAGTCCTGGCTGGAACAGTCAATGAGGTTGAACCATCATAGCTAGCCATGTTGAAGTTATTCTGGATGCAGGTTTTTGAGAAAACTGCTGAGGCAGTCTGCGAGGCTGAATCATCTAAGCTACTTGTCTTCTTTGGTGTCTGGTCCCTTTTCTTCAGACATTTCAGTTGTCTAATGATCTCCAGATTCCTTAGTTGGATGCTTTTATTCTCCTCAAAAATAAAAATAATAACCCTGGAGGTTCCTTTTTTGGCAAATTATCTTTACTAGGGCAAAGTGTTCTGTGGCAATAGAAAAGGTATTATCTCTAATTGAAATTAAAGAAAATTATTTGGAAATTTTGAAACTAAATGTACTTTTAAGTTTATTTATTTTTAGGCCACAAAGAATATTCACTTTGAATTTCAGTCTACCTTTTGCAAGTGGCTTTTAAATTTAAATCACTGTAAACCCTAAGTGCCTGCCTTGCCTCTCAAGTGTTGAGATCAAAGGCATGTGCCTCCCAAGTGATGAGATTAAAGGTGTGAACCACACCTCTAGGTAAACTTTTCTCTATTTGGAACTTGACTGGCTGTGAACTCACAGATCTGCATGCTTCTGTCTCCTGAGTGTTGGGATTTAAAGCCTATGCCTCCCAAGTGCTGGGACTAAAGATATGAATCAACACCACCCTGTTCAGTGTAACTCTTGAGTTTAGAAAACAACTAACATTATAGTGATCTGCTTATCTCTGCTAAGATTAAAGGTGTGGACTACCACTGCCCTGCTCAAATATTTTATTTTAGCTCCACATTATTCCAACACTTAGAGATTTAGAAAGCAAGTTTGAACTGTAATATCCCTTAATTTCTTTAAATTATTTTAATATCTTTTAAGATTTATTTATCTATTTTATGTATGGGTGCTTTATCTGCATGAACATCTGCAATCAGAAGAGGGCATCAAATCTCATTGTGGATGGTTGTGAGCCACCATGTAGTTGCTGGGAATTGAACTCAGGACCTCTGGAAGAGCAGCCAGTGCTCTTAACCACTGAGCCATCTCTCCAGCCCTATTTTAAATTTCTTAACTGCATTTTAAAATTACAAACAACAAAAAATATCCTTTTTATTTCAGAAGAAAACTCAAAAGCTGAAGACCAATATGGTGTGGGTCATGTGGCAATCTAGAGTCTAACATTCTAAAACAGAATTAAGGTATGTGGTTGAAGAAAACCCATTATTTTGTTTCATACCAGTAAGGCAAGTGTGCCTTTAGTAAATTATTATTCAAATATGTTATTATTCTTTATTTTTATTTTTTACGCCTATTCAACCACATTAATGATAGGGTAGTTGGGGTACCTTTGAAAGACCAAAGCTATTGTATCCTGCTTATGGATAACCTAGACAGTCTGTGATTGTTCTTGATAATATCTTTTAATATTTTTCTCAGAAGTTTATTTTATGGTTTGTTTCTGAGACTAGAGGAATGTTAATCTGTGTTTTCCATTGCTGCAACAAATCATGTCCCCATAAATTTATGGCAATATTAGCTACATATGGTTTTAATTTTCTGATTTGTCCTTCTGACCTTATACACTCAACTCATCTTGTACGTCGTTTTACCTGAGATAAAGTTCCAGTCCCTAGGAGCTAAATATTTACTTCTTAAAGAGGCCAATCTGGATGTCAAGATTTTGGTGAAATTATTGTTACATCTACTTCTGTGTCTACTAAACCTTCAATTTCAATGTCATTTATTTGTATTTTAGGCTTAGGTTTCTGATCATTTATAGCAGTTTGCCAAAATATTTTTTGTTGTGTCTCTTGAATTTTTTGTACTATTTTTTGAAGCTGCTCTTACCTTTATTATATCCAGAGCAGTATTGTTTTTAACGATACACATTAAATCTTTCAATTGCTCTGTGAATGAGTTTCTCTTACGCTGACAGGAAATGACCGAGTCAAATTTGGTATGGGGAGGTCCCCTAGGGCATTTCCCAATAGAAAAGGATTACCTTGCATAACAATTGTTGATCAGCCTTCATTAGTCCATGGCTGCACTTTGCCACACATTCTGCATACTCCAAAGGGTAAGGCCTTCTTTTTGGATTATTTCTAGAAAAACATTGTTTCTAGGAATGCCTTGGCCACAGTGCCTTTTCAAATGACCTTGCTTACCATAATAAAAGCATTGGCCATTTTGATTTTTCTTATGATATTTAGAAATTACTTCTCCTATCAGATTAGTATCATAAATGTGAGATGAGATCCAATGTCAGCCTTATCTCTAACCCATTCCTCTATTGGTGATGATCTTGCCTTTAAATGTCTAATCACCATTTTGCAGTTTGAATTAGCATTTTGAAAAGCCAAAGATTCAAGTAGTATTTTTCTGATGTCTGACTCTGATATCATTCTATTTACAGCTGAAGTCAATCTTTTCAAAAATTCAGAGAAAGCTTCTTTGGGCCTTGTATAATTTTAGTAAATGACTTACAACTCTTTCCTGATTCTTAGACCTTATCCCAAGCACTTAAAGCTGATTAAAAAAACATAGTGCCAAGGTGTGATCATCAAATTCAAGCTGCTTTTGTAAACCAATATATTTACTTTCACCTAGCAACTGATTCTGGGAAATATTAATATCTCTGGCCTGATTTCATTGTTCTATGGCTGTAGCTTCTTTTTTTCCACCATATTTCCCATCGTAACTGAAAACCAGCTTCCAATATTGCTGTTGCCAAATCTTTCCAATCTTGGGGAATAATTCTTTTTTTAGTTGCCCATGAATTTAATATCTGCTTCCTATAGGATTAATACATACCATAGGAAACAAATGCCTCATTAAATCTCCTCAAATCTAGTCTTATAGGATTCCATTTAATTTCACTATAACCTTGGGGGTACTTATCATCACTTGGTATGTCTGAACTGAATAAACTAACATTGGATTTTTAACACTCTTGGACTAACCCCTTTCCTTTTCACTATGTGCTGGTATGTTAAGCTCTTGTCTAAAATCCCCTGTCTGTGCACCATCACCACCCTGTTCCTTGTAACTCTAGAATTTATAAGACAACTAACTCTATAGTGCTCCTCCTGTCTCTGCTGGAGTTACAGGCATGGGCTAACACCACGCATTTCATGTATTTTACCTTAGCTCTAAGTTTTTTCAACTCTTGGAGGTTTATAAAACCAGGTTTAACAGCTGTAACCTTTAATTATTACAGTATTTTAAACCTGTTACCTGCTTTTTAATGCCAAACCATGGAAATATTCTATACCTCTACAAAAAAAAAAAAAAGAACTTTTAAGCTGCTATCAAGTTTGTGTAATCTGAGTCCACCTGCAGTCTAACATTCTAATCTGAAATTAAGGTCATTTTCCTTTCATGCCAGTAAGGCAAGTATACCTTTGGTAAATTATAGTTTGAAATTTTTATATTGTATTTTTATTATATTTTTTAAGCTTATTAACTCCTTTCTTTAAAAAGTATTCATTGGATTTTTAAAAGTCTCTGATTTCCTTCTTTATTTCTTCCCTGACCCAGTAGTCATTCAGTAGAGAGTTGTTCAGTTTCCATGAATGTGTAGGCGTTCTGTTATTTCTGTTGTTGAAGTCCGGCTGTATTGCATGGTGGTCTGATAAGATACAAGGGGTATTTCAATTTTCTTGTATCTGTTGAGGCATGCTTTGTGTCCAACTATATGGTTGATTTTGGAGAAGGTTCCTTGGGGTGCTGAAAAGAATGTGCATTCTTTTGTGTTTGGCTGAAATGTTCTGTAGATATCTGTTAGATCCATTTGGTTCATGACCTCTGTTAGACTCATTATTTGTCTGTTTGGTTTCTGTCTTGATGACCTTTTCCATTGTTGTGAGTAGGGTGTTGAAGTCTCCCACTACTAATGTGTGGGGATCAATATGTGGTTTAAGCTTTAGAACAGTTTCTTTTACAAATGTGGGTGTTCTTGTATTTGGGGCATAAATATTCAGTATTGAGATGTCGTCTTGATGAATTTTTCTTTATCAAGTGTGTCGTGCCCTTCCCTATTTTTTGATTAACTTCAGTTGAAAATCTATTTTATTTGATATTAAGATGGCTACTCCAGCTAGCTTCCTGGGTTCATTTGCTTGGAAAACCTTTTCCCATCCCTTTCCTCTGAGTTACTATCCATCTTTGTTAGTGAGATGTGTTTATTGTAAGCAGCAAAATAATGTGTCTTGTTATGGATCCATTCTGTACGCCTGTGTCTTTTTACTCAGGAGTTGAGTCCATTGGTGTTGATGGATATTAATGACCAAAGGTTGTTATTTCCTGTTGTTTTGATGTAGGTGATAGCTGTGTGTTTCTTTTGGTTTGGCTGCAGTGGAGTTTTTTGCTTCCTTTGTTTCCTTGGGTGTAGTTATCTTCTCTGGGTTGGAATTTTCCTTCTAAAATCTTCTGTAGGGCTAGATTTGTGGATAGATACTGTTTAAATTTGGTTTTGTCATGGAATATCTTGTTTTCTATGTCTATGTTGATAGAGAATTTTTCTGGGTATAGTTGTTTGGCTGGGAAACTCTGTTCTCTCAGGGCTTGTAGGACATCTGCACAGGCCCTGCTGCCTTTTAAAGTTTCTTAGGAGAAGTCAGGTGTAATTCTGATGGGTCTGCCATTATATGTTACTTGACCTTTTTCTCTTACAGCTTTTAATATTCTTTCTTTGTTCTGTACATTTGGAGTTTCAGTTATTATGTGGCAAGAAGAGTTTCTTGTCTGATCTAATCTGTTTGGTGTTCTGTAAGCCTCTTGGAGTTTTATATTGGCTCTCTTCTTTAGGTTGGGGAAATTTTCTTGTATGATTTTATTGAAGATGTTTCCTGTTCCTTCGAGTTGGGAATCTTCTCTTTCCTCTATGTCTATAATTCTTAGGTTCCGTCTTTTCATTGAGTCCTTGATTTCTTGAATGTTATGGGTGACAACTCTTTTAGATTTCTCATTTTCTTTGGTTTTTGTACTGATTTATTCAATAGAATCTTCCACACCTGAGATTCTGTCTTCCATCTCTTGTATCCTATTTTTGATACTCGTGTCTGTAGTTCCTGTTCTCTTCCCTTGATTTTCCACCTCCAGAATTGTTTCTGCTTGTGTTTTCTTTATTGCTTCCACTTCCAATTTCGAGTCTTGAATAATTTTATTTGCTTTATATGTTTCCTCTTCCAATTTGATTATCTTTGTCTGCAAATTTTTCAAATTTTTCAAATCTTTCATTACCTTGTCTCTTTCCTGTTCATGTTGGGTGACCCTGGCTTGGAGGACTCTAATGGTATTCTCCATTGCTTTCATTTGTAAAATTAAGGATTCGTCATATTCTTTCTGATATTTAATTTCTTCTTGTAAGGATTTTCTCTCTTTCCAGAGTATAGATTTGTCATCATTTTCATGTGTTTCAGCTCTGGTGGTATGTTCTGGGCTTGCTGTTTTAACCTCACTGAATTTTGTTGGAGTCATATTTCCATGATTTTTGTCAGATTTGTTCTTTCGCTGACCTTTAGCCATCTGATTGCCCTAAACTGATTGCTCCTGATGTCTTCTGGACCATTTCAGTGGCACTGCCGGTCCTCTTTAGGGTGTTGCAGTGACTATGTGAATACTGGGCACTCAGGTAGGCAGGAGATACCTCTCTCTGGCAGTTGGGGCTGCCTCCAAAGACGCTGCAGTGATCAGACCTGTGGAACACTGTACAGGTGCAGGAAGAGCAGCCCTCTGTCCTGTCTGAGTGCAATGATCTTCAAGTGATTGTATATCCAGTAGAGGGACCTTTATTTCCCACACCTTTCTAGGTAAGCCCAGATATGCTTGTGCCTCCCAGACAGCTGGAGCTAAATCTTCGTGAATGTGCAGTTCTCCTGTATGGAATGCCGGCATGGAAGCTGGGTATTCCGGAGCCTGGTTAGTACCCCTGTCTGAGGTTTAGAGCTTCTCATTGAGTATTTGCGTGGATTGTGCCCACTTCTGTGCTGGCCTCCACGCTGGCCTCTGCTCTGGATCCCAGACCTCTCCCTGGGCCACTGGCCTCCACTTTGGTCCCTGGACATCTGTCACTCACGGCTGGCCTCTGCTTTGGTCCCAGAGCCTGTGTCCCACACTGCTGGCCTCAGCTTTGGGCACTGGGCCTCTGCCCCATTCTGCTGTCCTCCACTCTGGGCCTCTGCTCCACAGCTGGTAGGTCTGTTTCCCTGAGTGTCTGGGAATTCCGCCCTGGGAACCCACTAATCCATGGGCTTGATAGGTAAAACCCTATAGGCTCATGCTTCTCAGGTTGTTACTCAGCTTTTTTATATTTCTGCGAAGTTGTAGTTATATTCCCTGTGCCCCAAAGGTGTCCATGCCATCTGCTGTCATCTTGGATTCCTCTCGCTATTATGTATTTTAAGGATACAATATAAAATACCAAAATGATAATAATCATAAGTGATATTGGAACAGTTTTGGATAAGCTTTTCATTTTCTGCTTCTATTTTCAAGCCATTTAGCACTATTCAGGGCCCTAAAGCCTTCTACTATGCTTCCCATCTTTAACTATCCTTCCCAGACGACTTACCAAAACCTGATAGCTTCCCAGTTTGTCACAGTTGGAGTGATCTCTCTGTCTGTGAAGTCATGACACAAGTTGGAACCCCAAAATGTTGGTTTAATAAACTAAAATATCCCAGTCATTTGATTTTACCAATGAAGACTCAGGAGCCAGATGCTGGGATGAATACCTGCTAGCTCAGATAGGCAGAGAAAGCATCCAACTGATGTTCCTATTTCAGAAAAAAAAAAAAAAAAACTTAAATCTAAAAGCCAAAAAAGCTTAAAAAGTTCTTTCTCTTTCTCCATGCTGTCTTGAATACCCTCCAGCTCAGCGTTCTCCTTTCTGTTTAATCCCTGTCAGCTGGTTTCTTGTCCATAAAGCTCTTGAATAAAGGTGTGTGCTAGGGCTGAGCCACATGGTAGCCACTTGTTTACAAAAACAGAAAGTTCAAGGATTAAAAGCTGATTCATCTAACAATTAGAATATAAACGTTGAAAAAATAATCTGATATGAAGATGAATTTCCAAAACTCTATAACCCAATTAGAAAACTCAGAGTAAAGACTTAGACATAAAACAGATTGAGTAGAAGACAGAATGTCAGGACTTGAAAGTAAAAAAGCAAAATTAGATGACATGATCATGTAAAACCCAAAAGCCTACCTCAAGTGGCACACTTACTTCAACAAGGCCACACCTTCTAGTCCCTGTCAAGAAGCAACACTCCATAATAACCAAGTATTCAAATGTATGAGTCAATGGGGGCCATTTTTATTCCATATATATAATGAAGTTTCATCACTTGGAGTGATAAAGCTCCTATAAAAGCCATAGAGTGACATAACCCAATTGATTGTGAGGCATGAGGAAACGCATTCATGTTTCTCATCAGAACTACCTAAAAAATTCCCAAAACAATATAGACTACTGCCATTGCCCTTGGCAATTTGCCACAAATTGGTAAGATCCTATTGCTGAAGACACTGCACTTTTAAGTATAGATATCACCACTCTTCAAATATTTTTTGCAGTATATGGAGGCTATCACAGAAATTTAAATAGAACTGCCCATGGTGTGCCAAACACCAATTGATGTGTCTAAAACATAAGACTTACATTTAATTCTCAGAGAACACTGAGTAAGAGGTAGAAAAGTTGCAGTGAGATAGGGTCTTCTAAGCAAAACAAAGAAATTTTACTCATGAAACCTCAACAATATGATTGCCTAATGTCTTGATCAGATTTCTATTTCTGCTAAGAGACACCATGACCATGGAAATTCTCATAAAATAAAATATTTAATAAAAGACTTCTTACAGTTTCAGAGGTTTAGTCCATTATCATCATGTTGGGGTGCATGGAGGCATGCAACCAGACACAGTGATGGAGAAGTAACTGAGAGTTCTACATCTAAATATGCAGGAAAAAGGAAGAGAATGACACTGGGCCTGGCTTGGGCTTTTGAAACCTTAAAGTCCACCCATACTGACATACTTCCACCAATAAGGCCATACCTGCTCCAACAATGCCACACCTCCTAATGCTTTTCAAGTAGTTCCTCTCCTTGATGATTAAGCATTCAACTACATTACCCTATAGTGGTCATTATTATTCAAACTACCACATCTAATCAAGACCTACACAATGATGTCACCAAATTGGCATTGGCATGCCAGTATGAAAGGGGTAAATCTCACAAGGCTCTACCCCTAAAAGAGCTACAAGCAATTAATGACTGCTGAGAGAGAATCAAACTTCTCTAGGGATAAGTTATCTAATTCCAAGCATTCACTCGTAAACACATATTCATACAAGTGATACTAAATAATCTCAGTAAGTTGTCTCTGTCAGTGTCTCAATCTCTCTCTCTCTCTCTCTCTCTCTCTCTGTGTGTGTGTGTGTGTGTGTGTGTGTGTGTGTAAATGCACATATGGGTGTGCATGTGTATTAAAACAATTAAAGAAGAGATTATGAGGTTGAAGATTTGGGGGGAAATCACACAGGAGGAGTTGGGGAGAAAGTGTGGGTTAGAAATGATGTAGGTTTTTTTTTTTTTTTTTTTGGTTTTTCGAGACAGGGCTTCTCTGTGTAACAGCCCTGGCTGTCCTGGACTTGCTTTGTAGACCAGGCTGGCCTCGAACTCACAGAGATCCGCCTGCCTCTGCCTCCCAAGTGCTGGGATTAAAGGCATGATGTAGGTTAAGTAGTCGTGTGTAAAATTCTTAGAAAAGGGTATCAACCAGGAAAAGATGTAGGGGGTACTCAGGAGCAAAACCTGAAGCAGCCTGGCCTGCCTGCTGGAGCTCCTCATGCCAGGACCTGGACAACTTCCTACAAAGTTTACAAAGGAAGTCCACAGCACAGAAAGCTTCCTAGTTCTTCAGTCTGCTTGAACAGACAATAAATACACTGGACTAGTTCTTCAGTCTGCTTGAACAGACAATAAATACACTGGACTAGTTCTTCAGTCTGCTTGAACAGACAATAAATACACTGGACTGGGGGCATTACTCAGAGGAAAAACATGTGTAACATTTGAAAGATACTGGGTTCAATACCACTGTCTTTTGTATTGTTGTTGTTGATGTTGTTTGCTTGTTTTGTTTTGTTTTGTTTTGAGACAGGATTTCTCTTTGTACTCCTGGCTGTCCTATACTTGCTTTGTAGGCTGGACTCAAACTCACAGAGATCCCCCTGCCTCTTGAATGCTTGTATTAAAGGTGTGTGCCACCACACCTGGTGCAAAAAAAAAATTAATTAAGTGTTCATTCATCTTATCATTTAAACAAGCGGGTAAATTGAGGCAGGGGAAAGGAGAGGGTTAGGGAGGGAAGATGGGGATAGACAGCTACAATTAAGGCCTATCTGATGTGTCATATAGAAATCTACTACAGGAAAGATATGTGTGTATATATATATATATATATATATATATATATATATATCAAAGAAACCTAAATGGAATTGCCAAATAATGAGACAAAGTCTCAGTTAGACATTTCTTACCACTAAGTGAAACCTAAAGTGCCAGAAAATGGGTTACATCTAACTGTGTCGTTGGCCAAAAGGGTCTCTTGGAAAACCTCAACTAGCATAGGCAATTGCCAAGGCTATTGGCTATCTACAAATACTGATGGTAAGTCTCTATTTATGAAGATAACACCTACATATGAATTTGAACATGGACAATTCTAGCCAGTGCTTAATTACAACTTTCACCCCTACCTAAATAGTGTTCATGGAACCAGAAGGTAAGTAAAAAAGTAGCTGGCAAGAAATGGAGGAAGAATGAACACTGGAGAGGGATATAGTTGAACACAGGTGCTATAAATGGAAAATGGGAAATAATACTAGATGGGAGCAGAATTACCTGGGGAAAGGAGAAGGGGGAACATTCATGATACCAAAAGACAAGGGAATACACTATCCCAACTATAAACCTTACAATCTATAATGGTGATGTGCCTACATGATAATCTGGACCAGTAGTGGCACAAACATTGTGAGAGTAACCAACCATTATCTGTTTATCTTTAAGAGTCAATTCATGAGATAATACCTGTACTTGACTCCGCTCAGGTGGGAAGAACCTGGGAGTAGATAAGCCATGGACATGGACGTAGGAAAAAAAACGAGTATTATTGTTCTGCAAAGGAAATGTAGCAATATAATGACTCCTAGGAACATTTTGCTATACCTATTGAAGAGTGTCTTGCCCAGTCTTCTTGCAGAGAAGCTTCAAACTGCAGTACATGGAAACAAGTACAAAGACACGCAACTGGACAATGTGCAGATGGTGAGAGACCTTGGAACACTCACTACTCAATGGGTTATCTTCATCAAATATCTCTCCTCAAGTGAAACTGAAACTTAGTTAAACAAATATATTTATTAATAATTTTAAACTACTATATTAGGGCAGTGGAGTAGCTGGCAGCCTGGCAGGAGGCCTGCCAGCCTAGCTAGCCTGACTTGCCTTAGCCAGAGTCTTGAGACTAGCAGTAGTATTTTCCCAATAATTAAATACCCCAAGACCTTTTAATCTTTGAATGCTTAGGCCTGAGCTGACTCTCAATTGGCTAATCTAAGGTAACCCGACCAACTATTCTCAATCTGCCATGTGGCTTGATGTACATTCAGTGCTCACAGAGCTCACATCCAGATGTCCTGTTTTTTCCAAGTCCTGACAGGAATATAGAGAATCCTCTGCATGAAATCCAGGGTTCCTTTCTTTGTCCCATGAAGTCCTACCTTGCTATATTTTTCTGCCCAGCTAATTGGTCATCAGTGACTTTTATTAACCAAATGGAGAGTGCCCCAGAAAGAGCGTCAACTACATCTGTGAGCACTGAAATCAGCCTCTGATTTCAATATATAAGACCTTCCAACACTTAAGGCTCAGGGAACTTTGTGGAAAAGGAGGAAGAAAGACTGAAAGAGCTAGTGGAGATTGAAGACACCAAGGAAACAATGCATTACTGATACAACAGGACTGGTGCACATATGAACTCACAGAAATGTTGGGAGCAGGCACAAATCCCAGCACAAATCCCTAACCAAAAAGCTATCTTCAACCAACTATCTCCTTGCAGGGAAAATACCATTATCTCCAATAGAGTCTCGTTAGATATATAAATCTTACTCCATGCCAAGCAATAGGTTGCAAACTCAAAACAAATTCAATTGTAATTTGGAAACTTGGAAGATTTTTTTTGTCTCATAATGTTTTGTTGAAGCATTCTATCTTTTCCTTTTGTGTTATTTTTTGGTATATATTATGATTTCTGATTTTATGTTTTATTGGGTTGTCTCTCGCTGTGTGTCTGCGTGAGTATGCACTTCTCATGCTTTTTCTTTTTATCTTTTTCTGTGTTTGTTTTGTCTACTCTATTTTTATATTTGTTATTTTCTTTTTTTATTAAATACTTCATTTTTTTTTCTTCAAGTTACATCTCAGTCGCAAACCCTTCCCTATTCCCCCTTCCTATCCCGCCCTTCCACCCTCTTCCCCCCAACAGCTTCCCCTTTCAGTCCAACAGATGGTTCCTTCTCTTATAACAGTAAGTATTATACAAAACAACAGATATAAATATACCACATTTATGAGAGTTAAATGGCCCAGTATACATTCCCAATGTCCAGTTCATACATATTTGGCCCCTGACTTTAACCTTCTACCTTCTAACCATCTCCATGAGTTTAAAGTTCTATAACTGACTTAGCTTTCATACTAACTTGCATCACTATTATAACCATCTTCTTAGATCTAGAACGCCCTCTTGATTCCTAAACAACTCAAAATTTAACTACGAGACTCTAGCTGTCTATTCTTCAACCACCTCAGAGACCTGAGAGGGATAAATATATTTGCTTATATAGGAAGTGCAGGGCCTGCAGCTTCCAAAACTAAGAAATGACAAACCAGTGACTGCCTGGACAGTTCCCATTTTCTCTCCATACATTCCAGCATCAATCTTCAGCCTTTGGGTCCTGTTTCTCTGACAGACATTTGTTGTAGAGCAGGGATTATGAAGGACTTATCTACCCTGTCTTGGCAGAGCTAGGCTGTCGACTTCCCTGCTACCAAGTTTTGTTCTTTTTGGACAGCAGTCTGTCTGCAGTTGAAGCAAGGAGTTTTTTCATGCCAAGAGATAGGCTTGCCACTAATTCAACCATCTCACACTGGAGATTCTCTGATGCTTATCTTCTACTTGGAGTAGAATAGGGGGTGCTGTCAGGAGCTGATATGTCTCGATATCAAAAAAAATCTTAATTTAAGACAACATCTTTGAATGCCATATTCTGCAGATCTCTTGGGGTTTTTGAAGATGCCTTATCCATCTCTTGTATTTAGATAAGCAAATGTTGCTTGTCTCTTAACAACTTGATTACTGAGTGGCTTAGAGAATATCTGTGATAGACTATCATAGTAGCTAACAAAGTGACATGCTTGCATGATTAGGAGTTTGTTTTTCTTAACTATCCTAAACAGTTTAAGACGGTTGGTATCAAGAGGCCAGAGCTTCACAATTCATTTTTAAGCATCTCTAGGTACGATACCATTAGGAAGCGTTACCTTTAATTTTGAATCAATATACAAAGATATATTCAAATGTGGCTAAATATACTCTTAATTTTGTATCAATATACAAAGATCAATGCCTATGTAGCCCAATACAATCTTAATATTACGTCCACATACAAGGGTCAATACCATTGTGGCCAACTATAATCTTAATTTTGTATCAATATACAAAGATCAATACCGATGTAGTCCAATACAATCTTATTTTTGCACAATAAACAATGGTCAATACCACTTTAGCCAAATATGTCTATTTTCTAAAGAAAGAGAAAGAAGGTGTGATGTTGGATGAGTAGAGAAGTGGGGGAGGCTCTGGGAGGAGATGTGGGAAGGGAAACCATGATGAGAATATTTTTTTATGAAAAAAACTAGTTTCAATAAAAAAGAAAATGTTTTTGTTTTATACATAGGTAAACTAGCATAAAGTGGAAATCAACATAAAATAATGGTTAATTTCTTGGTTACAATGTATTAATTAAATATTGATGGTATTAAGTGTTATATTCAATACACATATGTGTCTTGCACTGTTCAAATCTAAGCTCCCTTTATACACCCTCACTCATATTTTTCCCTCCTAGTAATCATTATTTTGCATTCAGATTGACACGTTTGACATGACACATGGTAAGAACATTGATACTTATCTTTTTGTGTCTGATTTATTTCACTTAGCATGTTTTCTTCCAGTTCTATCATTTTTAATATGGCTTAGCATACATTCCCAATGTCCAGTCCATATGTATTTGGCACCTGACTTTAACATTCTACTATCTAACCATCTCCATGAGTTTAAAGTTCTATACAGTTCTATCATTTTTATGAGAATTACACTATTTCATTTTTATTTATGACTTAATATTATAGTGCATATATAGCATATGTTTTCTTTGTTTTGTAGTTTGTGATACTTACCTAGATTAATTTTGTAGTTTAGCTGTTATGAATAGCATAATGATAGACATACATAGGTGTGTATTATTTATCTGATGTTCTTATTTGGTTTCTGTGGAATATACACTAACAAGTAGATTGTGGGAATCATATAATAGTTCTACTTATAGTTATCTGAGATCTTCTTCATTATAGTTGGATTAATTTATATTCTTACCTCAAGTGTATGAGATTTCCTTTTTTTCTAATTCTCATCACCATTTCTATTTTTTAATAATAGCTACTCTAGGGTGAAGTGATGCCTTAGACTACCTTTGATTTTAATTTCCTTGATAGCTAATAAAAATTAATAAACTTTTATACATTTTTGTGCATGCTTCTTTGAGAAGGATCTATTCGCACCATTTGTTTCTTTTTAAATGAATTACTTCTGGTCATTACATATTTTGAGTTCTTTAAATATTTTCTTTGTTAGATGAAAGTGGTCAATTTCCTATCGATTTTTACAATGTTGTTATATTCTGTTGATTTTTTTCTCTGATGTTCAGAAGTCACTTAAAAATAAACTCTTTCCAAAATACAGAATATATTGAGTGAAAAATATAAAATTATAGTAAGAAATATACTATAGTCTCATATCTCTATACATTACTCTTCAATACTACTTGATATATGTGCTTTTGTTACATTTTGAAAAAACACAAAGCACTAATTTTCATGATATATTTTGAAGTAATCTACAATGTCCAGAATAATATCTGGTGCATAGTAATTATTTAATAAGCAAATACTTAGGAAGATACTGATTATAAAGATGATATCAGTGACAGATTTCTTATGCACCAAGAGATTGGTAGTTCCTAAACTAGAGTAGACTTTACCTCAGAGGTTACTAATTAATATTACACATTGTTTATAAAGATGACTTTAGTGTTCAAAATGATTACTTTAACATTGACATTTTCTTGACATTTAAAATTCTAATATTACCCACAAGTAAACTACACATGTAATGGCAGCTAACACATAATTTAGGGGGAAAATGATCAGAAAATTCAGGACTATTCAATGAATATTAAAGTTTCAAAACTTATTTTTAGAAACTGATCAAAATTGTGAAGTACATCAAAATGTTTACACAATGAATGATAAGCAAAGTACTACTATACAAATTTTCTGCTAAGAGGGCTACTGATCTTTTTATCTGACTTCAAACAGTAAACAGCAGTGTATATTACCTGGGAATATAATACCTGGGATATTCATAACACTGTGTGTTAAGATTAAGGAAGACACCAGTAAACTTAGGGTATAAGATTTTCATTAGGTTGCTTAATTTGTAATATTTTCCATATATATTTAAGGTATCTAAAGCTCCTTGAAAGTTTCCCATTTAATTGATCTTGGAATTTACCTTTAAAGAGAAACATTTTTAAATAATCTGAATCGTTCGGCAACTAGAATATATGATCTGTCCAGAAAGAAAAAAAATGATTGGCAATAGTTTTTGGCTGGGTCAAAGAACAAAATTGACATTTGCAAATGTACAAATACATAACATTAAATTGTTATGATTCAAATTTACTAGCAAAAGAAAACTATGTGTAACTTTGTATTAAATATAATACACAAACATTGTATTTCTGTGTTTCACATACTTCTTGATATTGTAGAAAAGAACGTTAAATGCTAATAAACAAGCAATTGTCAAATGTGTAAAGGTAAATTTTTATTGCTGATTTAGTGGTTTAAAAACGATAGAAATGGATCTTGCATTACTACCAAATAAACATAACCATTACACTTGTAATTGATACATTCATTAAAATAAATGCTGTCTTAATTAAGCAATAGTGATCTGATAATTTAGTGAATTCAGAAACTCGTGCATAATATTGTGGTATTTTTTCATAATATTTCCAAAATCTTAATTTTTTATAAAATGTAAATATAATTTTATTATAGGTTTTCACAAAATCCTTCTTATTTGTAAGGATCTGGACACCTGTCTCTATAGCTGCCTGGGCTTACCATCATTGTGATATGAACATGGATAGCAGATATCTTGATATTTGATGTAGTTAATCATGGCTGAAGTAATTTGAAGACATTGGAACTGAAGTACTATAGCAGTGGGTGAACTGTTATGTAATGGCAAACAAAAAAATTGAGTTCTTACACTGTTTCTCAACTCACTAAAGATTTTGAAATTCAGTCTTTCTGCCTTTAAATAGCTGCTGTGAGTAGACCAATTTCAACAATATCTTGAGAAGGAAAATATGGTGTTTATACTGTTTAACACTGATCAGTAGATAATCATAAAAAAAATCAGTCTATTTTCTCGTCCCAATTGTAGAAGTATTTCTGGTGGACTTTTTAAAGTGAAATGATAAAACATTTCAACTTCTGCATACATGTTCTTTTGCTCCTGACAGTGAGAAAAGAAATTCACAATGAATCACAGTAGAGGGAAGTAGTGAATGTTCTTCTAAAAGTTAAAACAAAAATAGAAATCAAATTCAAAAATACTTCCATCTATGTCAAATATCATTTTCTTCCAACACATGTATTTAAAGGAGTT
>CAJQZJ010035532.1:763169-834211 GCA_907164525.1 Lophiomys imhausi | reverse complement strand
GACTTTCAGACATTTTTGTGAAAGTTAGCAACATGCAGTGTCAATCTGATAACAGAGGATCAGAACACTAAAGCCAGAGATAAAATTCCTAGTGGAATGAATTCAAAAGGCAAATGTGTACAGAACAAAGTGGAGACATTTCTGCAAATTCAGTGGCATTAATCGGCATTATTTTCACAAGCTTAGCCCTTTTATACAACAATCTTCCTGCAAGTTGCATTTCGGAGCATTCCCTATCATAAAACACTGTGCAATTTCAAAGACTGAAACAACAAAAGGATGAGAAAAACTTATGTAAAATAGAAGATCAGTGGCAAAGATGCCACTTTAGTATGGAAACATCTTACAAAGAAATGTTAGAAACCCAGAGATTAGTAACAAATATTATTCAGTGACTGAGGCCACCAAGACATGGCATTTCAATTTCAAGAACTTGCACACTCTTCAATAATTGGAGAAATCTGACCTGATATTAGATTGCTAATTGATTTGAAAATTTCCTTTCCTCCAGGCTGAATTTCTTCTATATGATATATAACTTCTGAGATATTTGTTATTTTTTATTTTTAATAAAGGCTCTGATACAAAAACTAAGCAAAAAGCTTATTGTTTCCATTGATCTCTGCTGTGCTATCTTAATAATTTTTTATTACTGAATTTTCTTAGACCTCTATTTCTACTTTTTACTTTGCTTCCTGTGCAAGCAGACTTCTGCTCTGCCCTCTCCACCACATGTTTGTAGATTTGCTAACATTTTCCTTCTTAAATGATAAAACCACCTAAAGGATTCCAACTAAAGGTCAATTCACATTAAGAACAGTCTATTTAAATCTTAGACATTTTCATTAGCTAAGTTCTGAAATTTTTATTTCATGTCTCTCTAAATGCATTTAGTAATGTCTATAAGTAATGTCTATAAAGTTTGGAAACATAGTTTTAATCATTGCTTGGAATTTAGGACAGAGTTTGTATCTGTAGATCCCTGAGAATCCACACCTTACTACAGACAAGAATGGTACTGGACAGATTTATTTTTTAATTTCTCAATTAACTACTTCTTAAATCTTCCTAGTTAATTTCCAAGGTATAAATCATTGTAAAAGGATACCATTTGCTTAATGTTTTAATACTAAAACTTATTATCTAAATAGAAATATTATTCTTATTTCCTGGAGATTTCTACTTTCTTCACATTATACTCTTGCAAGGAAGTGAAACAATAAAGCAATTATGTAGGGAAGAACTATGAATTCATAGTTATATTATCATGCATTCTATAATTCTATATCTAGTAGCTTCCCTGGAATCTGTCTGAGAACCAAGAAGTAATGTCATTGCACAACTGAGAGGAAATGGAGTGAAAGTTTCAACTCTTTCTAATATAATCTACTCAGTTATTGTTTTCCTCTCAGTAGGAATTAAAATGTGTTCTCCATTCCTTGTTCTTTCAAGACATATATCAAACATGTGCAGCAGTTTTCCTGCCCTCCATAATATTAGACTTAAATTTAATTAGGCCTGCCACACATTGAGAAGGAAACTATTTGGTTTTGAAATTGGACCTGTCTTTACCAAATATCTCAGTAGTTCATTTTGTTTCTGAAATTGGATTTCATACATCGCCCTTTGTTACCACTGAATTAAACTACTAAGAGCAACACATACTGAATTCTCTTCAGGGACAGTCTGTAATTATAAAAGTGTGATCATCCTCTCTCTAAAACATGAAAGAAATCATACACGTGTGTGTGTATGCACCAATAAAATGTATCTAGGAGCAAAATGTGCACTGTAGCAGTTGCTTGCCAGAAGCCTATTAATTGAAGCATCCTTGTTTTTCCAAATTCTGAATAGTTCCCATCTGCCTTGGGTTCCACTAAGCATTAAATCCAAGTCCTCAGTTAGGGGTGGGCAGAGATGTATATTAGGTGGAGGCAGTTTGAGGATGCTACTTCTGACCCATGGGGTATAGAAAGGACAGTTTTCAAAGGACTCATTAGAATGTGTTTTTGGCCCCTAAACAATATGCAGTTGCAGGGATAAGATAATCTCCTGCACTGATTGCCAACTAAGAATTCTCGCATGTGGGTTTATGTAAAAATATTTCCTCCCAGAATTGGTACAAGTGCATTGTGTAGCCTCTTGCTTCATCTGACCAAATATAGCTTCAAGTTCTGTGCTGCTGTTTTAATTTAATTCCTCTACATAGCAGTCTGTCACCTCTATTCATATAGAGTTCTTCAATTTTATATTCTCAGGGCTATTCTATGAAATTGCACCACTCCTCCTTTCAGCCACCCATTTGCTTTCCTTGATAGGAAGATGGGATCTCATTCCTGAATCAGCAGCTTTTTAATTTAATATTTACCCCACTGCACATTCAGGTTTTCCATTATAACAGTTCTTCAATTCCTGAGCACAGAGTGCACTAGTGCTTCCCACTCATTTCTTTTCGGGGCCCCATATCAGTTTATGAATTTCCTGCATTTCCTACAAACAGATAATGATCTGCTATAATTTTATTGCTCGTTATAGGTAAGTTTTCAGGACCACTGCTCTTTTAACTTTCTCTTTTCATCATCACACTGCCTGTAAAGTCTCTTCCATCCAAATTTTATGTTACTGAGTTTTTGCCTATAAAAGTTTACTCTGAAATAATGAGTCATGTCAATTACATAACTGCTAAAAACCGGGTCCTGCTGTGGATAATTCACCTCCTATCAAAATATGTCATATATATTTTTCTCATATTCCACATATTTTCATTTTAGTAACTTATTTGATTTCTGCAAAACCAGAATATTTTCTCAAAAAAGAGGTCCTTTACTGAAGTTTATATAGAATGTAGTTAATATTTATTGATCTGAATAAAAAGTTCTTAATTCTGAACATGAAACAGTTATTTTCCAAGAAAACTCTAGTCATTCTTTTTTGATAGAAATTTTGAACATTTATTTATATTTTATTCTTCTACTTTGAAAAAAATGATAATTTAATATTTAGAAATACCATTTGAATTCTCATTTAATTCCTTTTTTTGTTTATTTTCTCCCCCCTTTTATTTCTTCAAGTTACATCTCAGTCGCAATCCCCCCCCCCCCCCCCCCCTGGTCCCCCGCTCCCCTCCTTTTCCCCCTTAACCCCCATCCACTTCCTTTTTTTTAAGTTTAAGGTATATCTTTTCCCCCTAACAAACAGCTCATTCTCCTATAACAAGAAATACAATACAAATCAACAAAAATAATTAGGCCACAATTATGAGAAATATAAAGCTTAAAATACATTACCAATGTCCAGTCCATACATATTTGGTAGCTGACTTTAACATTCTACTATCCAACCAACACCATGAGTTTAAATTTTATATCCAACTCAGCTTCCATCCTAATTTGCATCACAATTTTAAAAACATCTTCTTTGATCCAGAACACCCTTTTAATTCCTAAACAATTCAAAATTTAACTATTAGACTCTGGCTGTCTAGTCTTCAAGTACATCAGAGACCTGAGAGTGATAAATATATCTGATTATACAGGAAGTGCAGAGCCAGCAGCTTCCAAAACTAAGAAATGACATACCAGTGGCTACCTGGACAGTTCCCAATTTCTCTCCATACATTTCAGCATCAATCTTCAGCCATTTGGCCTTGTTTCTGACAGACATTGATTGTAAAGCAGGAATTATGAAGGACTTGCCTACCCTGTCTTGGCAGAGCTTGGCTGTCGATTTACCAAGTTTTGTCCTTTTTGGACAAGTATTGATCTTTGTATATTGATGCAAAATTAAGATTGTATTGGGCTACATCTTTATTAATCTTTGTATATTGATACAAAATTAAGATTATATTTGGCCACATTGGTATTGATCTTTGTATATTGATACAAAATTAAGGGTAACTCTTTTTAAGGTATTGTACCTAGGTAACACTTAAAAATGAAATGTGAAGTTTTGGCCTTTTGTTAGCAACTGCCATAAACTGTTTAGGATAATTAAGAAATGCAAACTAATAGTCACTCAAGCATGTCATTTTGTTAGGTACTAGGGCAGTCTATCACAGTTATTTTCTAAGTTAATCAGAAATCAAGTTGCTAAGATACAAGCAAAATTTGTTTATCCAAATATAAGGAGATAGATAGGTGGTCTTCACAAACCTCAAGATATCTGCAGAATATGGCATTCATTTAATTTCTTATGCCAACACAACTATCCACAATGATCTTACAGTTCCCTGTACCTGGTCCGCAGAAACATAATGGTCTGATTGGTCGTAGCTTACAGGACAGTGGCCCAAAGCATTGCTATGTGCCTATAGATTTCTCCAGGGTCAACATACTTGCAACTACCCTTTTATGTTGGTTCTTGGGCTTAGCAAATGTTTCCAAAAGCCCTATCTTTCTAACTCCATGTTTGAGACTCAGCAGTTAAGAGCACTACCTTCTATCAATTATTAAAGAGGGACATTCTTTGAAGATTTTTGAACAGTGAACTCTATCAGCAGTTTGCTTATATGAGAATATTTATTATTATCATTATTGTTATTATTATTATTGAGCTGACATGTCCCATAATATAGAAATTTTATTTGATTACTTTATGAGAAATTAATGATGTTCTAGTCAATTTGAAAAAAAAGATGATGAGCTAGTATAGCTAAGTAGCATGCTTTTACATTGATATCATGATCTGGTCCACTTTGAACTTCAGCTCTCAGAGTTAAGCAATGGATTCTTCTTCTTTTTATCATTCATTCATAGGGTCATTGTTTTCTCCAGAAAAATCTCTTAATTTTCATTTGTACATGCCTTTTCATGATGACTGGATTAAAAACAATGACTTAAGGTTAGAAAGAGATTTTGAAAAGGAACTGAAGCAATATTCACATCAAGAAATTTCAGGTGCCTGTTATCTTGATGTTGGTGGTGGTAGTGTGAGAGTGAACTTCTCTTCTTTTGGTTTTGCTGCAGTGTAGTTATTTGTTTCCTTTGTTTTCTTGGGTGTGGTTGACCTGCTTGGAAGGACTCCACAAGACCAACAGAGATAATTAACCTAGGCCAATGGGGGCTCACAGAGACTGAAGCACCAATCAAAGAGCATGTATGAACTAGACATAGGCCCCTACACACATGTAACCTGATGGGCAGCTTGGTCATCATGTGAGTCCTCTAGCAAGTGGAGTGACGGATCTCTCTGCCATGGACTCTGATGTCTGCTTTTTGATCCCTTCTCCCTAACAGGGCTGTGGTGACTGACATCAATGGAAGAGGATGTACTTAGTCCACTTAGTCCTGATGCAGCTTGATGTGCTAGAGTAGGATGGTACGGGGGGCACCCTTTTCTGAGGAGAAGGAGAAGGAGGATAACGGATAGGGGTCAGGAGGGCAGGACCCAGTGGAGAGGAAAGAGGGGACTATGAATCAGGATGTAACATGAATAAATAAACAAACTTATAAAATAAAAATGAGGGGTAGAATAGGTGCAAGATGGAGTAGAGGGTGGAAGGGTGGGACTGGGAGGGGATGGAAGGAGGGGGCTGTAATGGAGATGAAATTTGAATTAATAAATAAATGCTTAAAGAAAAAAAAGAAAGAAAGAAATTTCAGGTGATGAAAGTTCCGTAGCTGGGGACTATTTCTCATGGAACCAGAAGGTGCTTTGGAAGCTTCCAAAGGAGAAAAGCAACCAATAGTCCTACTTAGCTATGATGGCAATGAACCAAAACAATAATTAGCATGGCACAATTAATCTTAAGGGTACAATAAATGTACATATACCCTGATGGTAACCATTCTCTAATTCAACTTTTCATCCAGTCAACTACTCATGGCTAATGCAATCATGGTTCATGGAGGAGAACCTACAATTGCCACTTTGCTAACTCAGCATAATCTCTAAGTACATTGAAACTATTTATACTTCTATCAACAAATTAGGATAGCTCCACCCTTCATCAAGGAAACCTCTCACTGCAACACATGGAGGCAGAACCACACAACTGATAAAATTCAGAGAACAAGAGATCATATAGTTCCCAATCCCAAGTGTTACATATAAAGCATAACTTCTGATGCAGAAGGGTAGGGGAGGAACCCATGGGAGCCAGAGAGAGGAGCAGGGAGTTTATTGTGAGACTGCAGCTCTAGAAATTTCAGAAACTACACCCAAGAAGTCTCACCTACATGGCTTAAGCAAGAATTATATCAATAGACATACTAACATGGGAGGGGGAAGTTCAAAACGCTCCCACTCTAAACAAAAAACTTCAAGCAACTAGAGAATGTTGAGAGTAATAGAAATAGTGTTCCCCAGAGAAGAATACACCAATTGGTAACACAATACCTAATGATCAGCCCTGAATATATATTCATATAAGTAATATTATATAGATAGAGCAATTTGCATTTGTATATTTAGTAATACT
Source organism: Lophiomys imhausi (assembly GCA_907164525.1). Lineage (NCBI taxonomy): Eukaryota > Metazoa > Chordata > Mammalia > Rodentia > Muridae > Lophiomys > Lophiomys imhausi. The sequence continues at coordinate 827,793 of CAJQZJ010035532.1, read as the reverse complement.
ATATATGTAACAACAGTTAATTTGAGAAAGAGCAAGGGTGGTCATGGGAGGGGTTGAAGGTAGGCAAGAGGAGGGTATAGCTATATTATAATAAAAATATATAATAAAAATAAATTTAAGTTCTTCAGATAAACATGATCATTAGTTTCATTTATTGTCTACTTTTGGGGGAATAGGGGGGCAGGGAGACAGGCAGGAACCTTGAATTGAATTTGGTCTCTTGTGCATGCTGAACCAGCTCTATATCACAGAACTATATTAATAAAACATAAACACACAACAATAAAAAAATAAAATTAAGTAGATCTATTTTTCCAATGAGCAGATTGTTGAAGACACTAGAATAATATCCACAGAAGATCATCCTGACAAAATAATAATTTACTTTCAAAAAGAAGCATGATTACTTAGAATCTACTGAAGAATCTGCTTCCAATATTTAGGATATAGGTCTTACATTTTCATATATATTTTTAAGTTTCTCTTTTCAAAAAATTTGTACATACACATTTTCTTCTCATAAGCTAAATTGTTCTTTATTCTTTGCTCTGTAGCCAGAGTTGACCCATTTTCTGATCATACAGACTTATATTCTGAGAGACTTTCAGAATTTTTAAAATCAGTGTCTCAGAGAGTATTATTTTAGGAAAAGAAACCCAACACTAAGATGCCTAGAAATTGTCAGAAGTCACACACATTTGGACTTCTGTTTGTTCAAGCCAATCTGTTAGTAGGGGCCATTGATGAAACTAAGAAAAGGAGTCTTCTGAAAATCATAGAAAATGTCTAATTGAAAGAAAGACAGATTGGTAAGCCATCTGTGGCCTGCCTAACATTGGGAAGAAACTAGATCAGCTGGCTTTCTGTCACTGCTATAATTTATAATTCCCAGCAAACAACCACACTGCCATTTCCAGGCTTGCTCTCATGGCTCTTCTGCCTAAACCCTGAACAAACATATGCAGGTTCTTTAACCATGGTAGTTGCTACACTTCAGTTTCCTGGCCTATAAATGATCATAGAGTTCATACCTACCTCACAGTTATTTGAAGAGTTTCTGGGATAAAGTGTGGTATGGTTCTGAACGTAATGAATATTGTAGCTGACAAAAGGCCTTAATGTTAGATAAATATTACCCACACATATTGTTTTAGTTAATCTTGGCAGTGCTAGGGATGAAATCCAGGGCCTCACATATGCTAGGCAAACACTGTACTACTGAGCTATCTCATCAACTCCTACTCTGCTTCTTATTGCCTAATATCTTATGGGAAACAATTTGTCGGTCTTGCTATACTTACTGTAGTGAATGTTAAATTTCTATTAATTAATTGTTTTTCTCAATTAAATTCAAAGTAGGCATATTGTTAAGTCTCCTTTGAACTCACAAACCTATGTATAGTTGTGTGTATAAAACATTGACATTTACTAAGAATTTCCACTGTTTATTGCTACTCACCACCCAGGTATGAAGTGAAATGTTAAGTCCTTACATAAAAATGAAACAGACTAAGCTTATCCTTTTTATGCATAAAAGTATAAAAGGAAAAGTGGTAGATTTGAGCAATCAAAATCACTCTCAATATTTATGTTAACCATTATTTTTAGCTAAGATTACTGAACAGGCCATGTATCTTTTCCACAAGAGATGCAGTAATAATCACTTTACTTTTCAGTATGTTTTCTGCAATCTGTTAATTTTTATTACTATATTCATTTTTCTCTCATTATATTAACAAATATCAACACTTGCTTGCCTTACAAATATGGAGACCCAAAACCTAACTCAATTGCAGTTACATGTGTGGTAACTGATTATTTAATAAAGTATAGCAGAAACAGTCTGGCTCACCAATAATGGCCATGGTTGTGCACAACAATGAATTTTTAGTACTTTTCTACTATCCAATTTGTAAACATTAGGCTTGTAAAAGGTGTTACAGTGAGTTCTTTCAAGTGGAGAATGGATATACCCATCACTATGCTTCAAAGACTCCCACTTAAAAGTACATCTTCAAACCCAGCATGGTTTTCATGTTCATGAGTTATTTAGAAAGAAAATACAAGTGTAATATAAAGCATGCTTTAATTGCTACATCTAATTATCAAGAACAGTAAATAACTCTCAAGTTAATTAACTTAAATCCAACAAAATGAATAATTAATAGTAATGATTACATTCTAGTAATACAATGTCAAACAGGACAAAGGCAAAACAAAAATACAAAAGAAAGAGAAACCTATAACCTAACTTAGCCAGATCACCTGCAAGTCTTCTGGAGAAAATATCTGCCAGTATACATTACCTTTTTAAGGTGAGATTTCATTGGATTTAATGTAATGCTTGTAATATATTCTGAATTAATTGGATGAAGGAATTAAATATTAATAAGACATCACTATTTTAGTTAAGTCTTGATCTTATTAAATATCTTTTTCCAGTCACTAATTACTTTTGTCTCCCTGCACTTTGCTTTTCCTCTCATTCACACCATATCTTTCCTTTTAAAAGGACCAAAAACCATTTCTTTTTGGAATTCAGTGAATCTTACCTTTTTATGTCTCAAATGACAACTGTTCTTTGAAATGTGTTAACTAATCCAAAGGGTTCAATAACTACACTTGGAACCTTGTTCATGCAACTGAAAGAACCAATCTAGGAAGAAATTTTTGAGCGAAAATGTCAAGATTTGGAAAGTTCTACTATTTTGTAAAAATGTAGACATTTTCCCTATTGTGGTATGCTCCTCATTTCCTAGTACAATGAGATATTTAACAGCTTGCTTGCTCTAATAGCAGTGCACATTTAACTCAAGAGGTTTCATTTGTCTAACCACCTGAGTTGGCCTTAAATTCTAGATTATTAGTGATCTATACATAAATAGCTGAATAGAGAAACAGATTATAGTTCTCTTATATTTCCCTTTGCCACAGTACAATTATGTTCTAAATCATTTTCAACTTTAAACATTGGCAACTGAGTCGAGATTGGTAAACTATGCAACAGGTCTGGTAGTAGTAGTGGATCTTTAGTGAGTAAAAATTTGAAAACATACTTTACTGTCAAAATCTGAATATCTTTATCTTTTCCCTATTTTTATATCTAATTTTTCTCAATGTGATCTCAGTACATTTGCAATGGATTTCCCAACTGCTGTCTTAATTATTATTTATTGATTTGTTTTTTTTTCTCATAAGGTCACTAGAAATACTTGAATTAAAATGGCTTTATAAAAACTTCAGAATAGGAAGGTTAGACAGATGAGTCCTTTAGGAGGTCCAAGGCATAAAATATAGAAAAAAATATACTGGCTTGAGAAACATACTGTGGAAAACTTTTTCTTTTATAAAAGAATGTAGAACCAAGATGAGAAAGGTTTGGTAGGACCACATTAACTGTAGGAAGAAGGAAATAAGTTAACTGACAGAAGAAATATTAATAAAACTGACAACCAATGTCATCCTTTCTAAACAATAGGAACTCATCACTGATGCCTGATAGATGTCAACTCTACTATCATGGAAGCATCTTTTTTATTGTAAGCTTCCAACAGATAGAAGTAGTCCTTGTGAAGGGAGATAAGGTGATATATGGTCACAGGCTAATGATAATGAGCAACAAACAGATTTTAATAAGCAAATTATGATTTCAAGAAATTCAAAACCATGAGGCAAGAAAGTATGTTCAGAGCACTCACTGTTTCCAGAGGACCCAGGTTTAATTCACAGAACCTGCATGGAATCTCACAACGATCATTGTTACTCCACCTCTTGGGTATGTAATATACTCTCTGGCCTCCACTGACTCCCAGAACACATGTGGTGGACATATATATTGCAGGCAAAATACCTATACATATACATAAAGCAAAAACAGTTTAAGAAAGAAGAAATCCAAACCTAGAATTAGATGAGTGATTTATTGGAGCTGTACAGTGTAAAGCTGCTTTCAAGTACTAAAAATCTTGATGGACTTCCCTGTAGAAGTATTTAATTAAATAATTATCAGTATTTATACTAAAGTTAATTGGTCAGCAGTGTTAATCCTTAACCTGCCATTATAAATAATCTCATTGACACACCTGATGGATTTTTACAAACCTTAGCCTAGATTGTGTAATCTTAGCCAATCTAAGCTAGTTTATAATTTTATTTCCCAAATAAAACATATATATATATACATACATACATACATACATACATACATACATACATACATACATACATCCCCTATGGCTATTTTTCTCCATGCTCTGATGTTGTTCCAGGCCATATGGAACGATGTTTTTCTATCTAACCCATGACATGTCTTCTCTTTCCTCCTCTTGGTTTCTTCTTCCCATCATCTTCTCTGATCCTCTAGAGCTCACAAATCTTTTCCCTGCCTACCTCTCTTCTACCCAATCCAGGCTCCAGCATTTATTCAACCAATCTACTTTAAGTTAGGCAGAGAAAGTTTCACAAAACAAAGGGTGGCAACCAGATTCTGGGGCCAGTAATTAGCAACAAAATACAAGCAGCTTTCAGATTACCCCAACAATTCCCAAATGTTTTTTATTGTGTCTTGATTAGTTTACACATACATTTTAAAGCATGAAGTATAGCTATTCCTTTCCAAATGAGGAAGCTGAAGCTATTTGAGGATAATTAATTCCTCTAACTCATTCAATTAGTTAATATCAAAGGCAACAGAGGGCCCTTGTCTTGGTTCTCAATCTTTCTCTATTAAAGATTAAAGAGTAAGCAGAATCCATCCATTTATTCCAGCTGTTTCACATATTCATATTTCATTTAAGAAAAATATATAAATAAATATTTAGTGATAACTCCTCCATTGGAGCAGAGAATGAGAAAAGTCAGTGTTTGTACAGTGGATACAACAGGTAATAGAATTGGAGGGTACTGGATTCTAGATCCAGGAATTTGCATAAACGGTGGTTTTACATGAATTATTTCACCTTACTAGATCTAACTATTTAGATTGTAAATGAAGAAATTTGAATTAAAAAACATAGATCATGGACAGTTGTAAGCTTCTCAATTAAAAAAAAATGGAGGGAGCCTTTATTTCTTGGGTATACTTCCTAGTTAGTTTAATGGGAGTGACTAGTAAGAGGCCCTGTCTTAAGTAGTTGATCACTACATACAGAAAAATAATAAATAAAATCTTGGTAGAATGTCTAAGTGATGCAGATTATTAGGAAATCTACCTGTTCAGAAAGTACTTAGATTTAAGTCCACACTAATACATATGCACTTTATGTTCAACAATTACAGAATAGACCAGATTTAACAAGTAGGATATTCTTTCAAAATATTATTGATCCTTTACTTATTACACCCTCTAAGTATATTGGTCAAGAATATTTGTTCTTACTATGAGAACTATTACTTAAAATAACACTTGTGAAGAAATATAAGTTCACTGGTTTGTTTAGAGATAGTATGAGAGTTTATCATTATTAGTGTGATGGTATCAGTGAACAAAAAGCATTGCAACTCTTCTACTCTCTACTTTCTGCTTCTTGCTACATTCCAAAAGAGCTGGCCACTTTTGCATACCAGCTCTGCAAAGCAATGTCATACAAAATTACAACTAATTCAAGACCCTCATACTCAGAATTTACTGTCTAAGAAAGTGACCATCACCAGTGAGAGAAAAATCCCTTATGAAGACTTTGAACATCTCACTTGGAATTATTTTCATTGCTTCTGACCAGAAGGTCATATGAGGGTCTTTTATTCTCTAGTTCCCAATCTTATATATTCATTATCTAATGAATTCCATTGATTTCATTGCCCACTCAACTTAAAAAGAGGAATAGTGTTAATGGTTTATATCTACCATTATCTTTCTCTGCTAGTTTATCCCTTATTTCTATCTACATACAATAATTATTGCAATTTTAATTTATCATATTCTTGTATTTTAAAACCAAGTTTATGTCATGTTTTCATAGGGCAATATATATATGTATGTATATTCAATTTTAGTTGAATTTGCCTTTAAAAAGCACATTCAGTCTTCTGAGTCTTCATTTTTGCACTGAACATATACACATTCTCTCAATGATCAATATCTATTTGTTCCTAGACATTTTTATGCTTATTAAAATTGTGTTCTTCTTTCTTCCTTTTAACTCCTTGCTATTAAAGGGTAGTATTATGAATACTTTTTATAGCTTTTGCAAGAAAAATTCTTGACAATATACCTAGGAGTAGAATTGCTGCATCTTGGGATATATGGATATTTAACTTTATAAGACTATGACAAACTTTTTTAAAGTTGCTATAGAATTTCATATTCTCACCTGAGCCACCAAATTCTCTGATACGACCAAAGTTCTTGATGCTGTTTTCTACTCAAATTACTATTATTTGAGATCTTTTTGAGAATGATTTTTTTAACTATGTTGAGTTTATCATGAGTGTGTATGTGCGTGTGCGTGTGTGTTTGTGTGTGTGTTATGTATGTGTATGAGTATGCATGCCATGGCCTACTTGTGGAAGTCAGCAGGAAATGTGCAGTACCTGCTCTCTTTTTCCACCATGTGGAGTCTCAGAATCAAATTCAGATGCTCAGCTTTAGTAACAAGTGCCATTACCCTCTGAGCAATCTCACCTGTCTTTGATATTAATCTTTATATTGCTTTTATATGTATCACAGTACATATTTTACATTAAACTATTATGTAATTTATTAACACTAGCCTCTGGTTACAAGTCTGATATTCATGAGTAGAGTTTTATGTTCTGTGAACCAGCATATCTTCTTGCTCACTTTATTTTTTAGAGTTTTGTCATTACTTTTTCATTTTTTATGATTTAAGAATTTCATCCATGCATGCGATGTGTTTTAATTCACTCAAATACCTATTCCATCTCCTCAAAATTCTCCCCATCTCTGCCACCACTTTTCTGCCACAACATCTTATGCTCTTTCATTTTAATCCCACTGAGTTCACTTAGTGCTGCCTGAATGTACATGGGTTTAAGACCATCTAATAGAGAGGGTAGCCTCTCGGGGTCTACATCCATAAAGAAAGGGGACTCTCCTCTCTCCTTCCTCCTGCTGTCAAAATTTGCCAATAGCTCCTCATCTAGGGGTGTGACTTCATTTGTCACCCCTTCATCTATTCTTGGACTTTGTCTTGATCTTTTGTAGGTATCACACATGTATTTACAGACATTGTGAGTTCATGTGTGCAATGTCCCTGTCTTGTCCAGCATGTACTGTTTTACTGCATCTATTCACTACTTCTGGTTCTTACAAGCATCCACTCCCTTTATCATAGAGATCCCTGAGCTTTGGAAGTAGAAGGTATGATTCTGATGTCCCATTTAGAACTAAGCACTCTTCAGTATGTCTCATTTAACTGAGCATTCTAAAGTTTCTTTTATCTACACTGAATGGTTGTAGGTCAATTGTTATGACTATAGTCGATAGTCAATATTTTGCTATTGGGATAGTGTTCTATATGCTTTAAAAAGTCATTCATTTTACCTAAAATGATTGTCACATAAAGTTTATATAAGTTTTACTTAAGTTTAATGTTCACATCAAAACACTTATTCCATCTAGGGTTGAGTTTTATACATATTCTGGGATAGTTAATTCATTTTTTGCTATATAGATAATGAAAGTTTTAAGTTAATTAACTGAATAGTTCATGCTTTAATTAAAGACCTTCCTTGATATCACCATTAAATATCAAAGTTTCTAAAATTCATGATATTTAGCTACCTGCCAAAATATAATTTGAAATATTCCCTCCTAATATATAAAAGTTGGATTCATTTTTTCTAGATGAGGCACATGCACTAAAATAGAACATTTCAAAAGTTAATTCAAGTGAAAAAAAGAAACGTTCTGTAATATAGTTTCCACTCCATCATTATTCAGGCAATCTTCTGCTTTGTAAGGTAAAGTCATGGGAAAGAAGTGATTGAGGCAGTGAATTCTTTTTGTATTTGTGCCCCTAACCATAGTCAGTTTATGAGATATTTGGCAGAAGCTGAAGAGGATAAGATATTTAATTTTGTTGAATGCTGTCATATAGCTAGGTCATGACACTTGCTAAGGAATTTCACTGAATGTGGAATTTTGGAATTAAAAGAGCTCTGAGGGGCTGAACTTTTTGGACTCCCATGGTTTATAATATTGTACTTCCTTATTGATATGACAAGATATCTGACCACACTGAACTTGAAACATGAGGGAAAAGAAAATCACCATTGATGCATTCAGAGAGCTATAGGTACTTGAATATAAAATGACTATGAGTTTAGCAGATGTCATCTGGTTACTGCATGCATTACATGTTTCTGGATGATACTGAACTCATATAGAGAGGTATTTCTGAAAAGAATGTTATAATTTCTGAGGAGGTAGTTTTAATGAGTGCAAATCATACTTCAAATTTCTTCATCTAAGAAAATAAAGTTAAAGCACAAAACCAAGAAATTAAAGTATGTCTTTGCTACACACACCCATATTTTAATTTTGTAAAGTCACCTATAAATTGATACAACAAAACCAATAAAAATAAATAGAATAAATGGATAGACATCTTGAAAGCGAAATCAACCATTGAAGAAATACAAATGACAAACATATATATCAAGATGAATTAAACATTTTAAGTACGAACCACCATATATAATAATAGGTATAATTTGAAGCATTGACAGAAATTCATCATGTGTGAAATGTCAGTAAGTGTACACTTTCAAAAGTTGTTGGGAGGAGTGAAATTACAATATCTAAGAATATCATTTTGACATTTCTTACAATACACACCCATTATGAATCAGTGGTTGTATTGGGCAAAAATCACCACTCCATTAGTCTCTCACATTTCTGTGGAAGTACTAACTGTACTTTACTCTTGACCACTTCTGCAAGGATGGTTACATGACGAGCCAGATAATGTTGCTTGGTGGAAGCAGGTTGTCTTAAATTTCTGGAAACTAAGGACTATACCTCACTCCAGAGCAAAAGACAGGTATGACTACTAACCACCCATTGTATAGATGTGTCTTTCTACTAAGATTGGGTTTTCTCACCTGCAAGGCAACCTGCTTTGTGCAAAAATACCATGTATCCTCCTTCTTGGAGTAATGCTATAGGAATCTCTAAAGAATTTAAAGACACACAAACACACACACACAGATTTCTTACAACATAGAACTATAGAAAGCTTTATTTACCAATTGAGTAAAAATCTCAGATTTTTAAACCTATTTTGACAAATAAAACTTTTTAAAATTTTACCTTAATATGATAATATCACAACATGCTATTTGGACAAATTTGTTAATGTCGATAAGCTTATATTGCCGAAAACTACCTAAAAGACCATGAAAAGAAGTTAGTGACATTACATACTCACAATAGAATACTATGCAGCTAGAAAAATGAATATAATGAACTTACTGAATATTAAATATCTGCAACTACTTCATTTTAAGCATGAGTGCAATTTATAGAACATGATACTATAGTAATTCTTATTACTAGCTCTTACTCAAAAAGTACACGCATATTTCTAGATAGTTACATATGCTTATATTAGTGATGGTTAGCACCAAATAGTGGGAGAGGGGTTGTTTTAAAATGCTTTGCTTATCTATAGTTTCTGGTTTTCCTATCATGTGTCACTTGTGTATTAAAAATAAAATAAGTGATTCGTGCTAAGAAAAAAAACTAAAATACAATAAAATCTGCTGCTGCCTTTAGAATTCACATCTCGGGGAGTATTTGAATTACCAAACATCTGACCCATTACTGAAGCTCATTTCAAATAGGAACTGATTGAGCTGAAAGTAAACTATACCCACTACATAGACATAATGTCCTTCAAATTCTGGAGAAGAAATATAATTACACAAACAATTCTAAAATGTCTGAATATGAGGCCAAACTCTGAGCTATGCTTGGGCCCATCTGACTCTATGAAAGCAAATTTTCCCTTCTGTAGCTTCTGAAATCACTGTTAAGACCATAAGAAGTGGAAATCTAGGGATAGTAATTTGATTAAATTCACCATTGGCTCCAGAGTAAGTATATTCATAGCAATATTTTCATTTACTTGAAACTGGGCACTTTATACATATACAAGGCTTAAGAATTTTAAGTTGATTTTCTGTCAGTGCTTAAATTTATGTTTCAAAGTATACAAAACTATAATTTGCCATGATCAACACATGCACACTATATGGTTATTATTCATTTTTCTATTCAATATCCTTAAATAACTAAAATAATATAAAAATATCAATAAACTTGTATCATCTTTTTAAATTATTTATTTTATTTTTGAGATTGTAGTATAATTTTTTAATTTCTCCCTTCTCTTTCCTCCCTCCAAACACTACCATGTACTTCATTCTCCTTTCTCCCTTTTAAATTCATAATCTCTTTTTTCATCAATTGTTGTTACATAGATTTGTGTGTGTATGTATTCTTGACCTGGACACATTTTAAAATAACCCACACATTCTGTATATTGTTATTTGTATGTATGTTTTTAGGGATTACCATTTAGTATTGGGTAAACAGTTGATGTCCTCTTACCTGAGGAAGATTATTTCTCTGACTCTCAGCATTCTTTAGCTTCCTGTAGTTCTTTGCATAGATTGCACTCACCTGGGCTTTCCATATACAAATTAATATATCTGATGTTCTTGCCCTTGTTGAGCTCATGTTTAGGAATTCTTGTTGGAAAGACTTTATGGGGTAGTTTCCGATACTGCTAGGAGACAAAATCTTACAGCAAACTCCTTGACACTCTATCTCTTACAATCTTTCTACCTTCTCATCGGTAATATTCCATAAGTGAGTCTTAGGAACATGAGTTTTATTGTAGACGTTGGAACATGGGCTATAAAACTCTGCCTTTTTACTGATTGTGATTTTCTGTAAATGTTCCCATCACTTGTAAAGAGGAGTTTCCTTGATGAGGAGTACTAACTACACTTAATCTGTAGATATAAGGACAAATATTTAGAATGTATTTGGTATTATACAGGTTTAGTAAATTACTAGCGGCACATTCTCCTCCAAGATCCATGACTTCACTAGCCCTAAGGAGTTGACTAGTTTCCTGTACTAGGCATTATTTCCCTTTTGTTGAGTGATCCTTAATTCTAATTGGGGAGCTGTTGGAGCATGCATTATCACATATAGTTGTCACAGCTGGGTAAGAATATTGGTTGCTTACCTCCTTTTACAGTTTGCATGACACTTTCTGTTACCATGAAAAGTAATCCTCAAAGAGGGAGCTTTTACCTTAGTTCCACCTCAGGGGCTTCTTTCTGGGCCCTTTTTCTGAAGTGCATTATATCTTCAGCAAGAAGAAATTCCCTATCTACCTCTGGAGGATATCCAAGGGAAATAGCAATAGGCTGTAAATTTTGGGAGTCTGTTGGACAACTGTCATGAACAGCTCAACAGAAGGATTCTCATGTCTGATTAGATGATATTTGACTTTGAAGGGAGCATTGCCTGCCAGATCTGAAGATATCATCTAAACTACATATGTATATTTATACACAGACTTACCATGCATTATAGTTATTTTACATAGATAGATAGATAATAGTTTATTTTCCCATGACATTTCAGACATTCTTACTGTGATTTTATGTTCCTCCCTTCTTCTGTATTTATGCCCTTTCTTTTACCTAACTATAGCCCTTCCATTCTACCCATTTCCTCAAACAAATCACTTGTTCCCTACTATTCTCTTCTCTATTACTTCCCCCACCCCATACCTACACCATGTAAATGGATCCTTTTTACTATCTTGTTTTCTGCAGTTAATCAGACCTAAAGGTTTGGGGATAGAGACAAAGATTAAAAAGAACATATGAAGTTTCTCTTTCTTGGTCTGGGCTACCTCAGTCAATATGATTTTTCTAGTTCCATCCATTTACTGCTTGTAGCATTTCATACCATCATTCTATTATATGTTACTTTATCCATTCTTTTGATAGTCTCTATATAACTATAGACAACAGTATCTTGGTTTTTCAACACAGTGTTTCTCTGTGTAGTCCCAGATGTTCTCTAATTCTTTCTGTAGACCAAGCTAGCCTCGAACTCAGAGATCTCCCTGACTCTGTCTCCTGAGTGCTGGGATTAAAGACATGTGCCACATGTGCAGGGCAGAAAGACTTCTTAATACAACCCCATTTGCCAAAGAATCAATGCCAAAAATTGACAAATGGCACCCATAAGACTAAAAAGTCTAATTACAAGGAATAAACAATCACTTAAGTTAGGTGGAATCTCACAGAGTGGAAAAGAATCATCTACTAGAAGATAAATATGCAAAACTCATAAAGAACTTACAAACCAAAAATTCAAGAAAACAAATGGCCTAGTTAAAAATGTGCTATGGGTCTGGACATAAAGTTCCCAAAAGAAGACATAAAAATGACTAAGACATATTTCAAAATATGTTCAACATCCTTAGCAATTAGGAAATACATATTAACAGTACATTGAGATTTCTCCATATCACATAATGGCTAACATAGAGAAAATAACTGACAATAATGAGGATGTAGGATGTAGGGAAAGAGTAAGCCTCATTCATTGTATGTCAGATTGCAAACTGAAACAGCCAATGTGGAAATCAATGTGAAGAATTTTTAAAAAGCTAAAATAAAAGTGGAATTTTTATATGACAGAGCTATACCACCACTCCTTGGCATATGCCCATAGAGCTACATATTCTACTCCAGAGATACTTGCTCATCCATATTTATTGACACAACCAATAGCTAGGAATCAGAAACTACCTACAATCCCTTCAACAAATTAATGGATGATGAAAATATAGCACATGTACACAATTCAGTTTAGTTGTATAAAGAAATAAACCTATGAAATTTTCAGATAAATGGCTAAAACTAAAAAATATAGACTCAACATATAGATTCAGTAATAAAAATACAGATTAAAGTTTCAGTCCTGGCAAGCATACCTTGGTGGCAACCTACAGTAGTTGAACTGGAGTTAAAGCACACTCAATTGAAGAGAATCCATCTCTAGTACTATAATAAATCTAGTCACTACCCATTAATGGTGAGGCCATGGACCCTAAAAGAGATCCTACTGGTGCTATTTCTCTAAACAAGTATAATTTCTAACTGTATTCTAAATAGGTATACATAACTCTAACTGGTAAGTGTAGTTAAATGTCTCATCCAAGAAGTTCCTTTTTGCAGCAGACTGAGAATATTACAGAAAGAGGACTGGTAAAAATTCAGAAAACAAGTAACTATAGGGTGTTGACCCCACCCAGTTGGTATCAATAGCACATCCCAAATACCTAATACTTAGGAACCCCATGAAAGAAGACACAGAAATATTGTTAACAGCTAGAGGATCAGGATATCTGAGTGATAAACTAACTGTCTTTTCTTTATGACAAGAAATCTGCCCCAATGAAATCACAACAAATATTAATACTTTAACAATGATATCAGTTTACATGACTATGCAGATGGGGGAAATTTCACAAGACCCACATTTAAATGAAGAATGACAGGTAATTAACGGCTGCCAAGAAAGGGAGAATTAGCCTTTTTTTTAGGAAGAAGTCCCCTAGTAGGTTATCCAAAGCCAAATGCACAACTCTAAATACCTATACACAAGTTCACCAAAAATATATATGAAGTATACATAAGCAGCACTAAAAGAACTTAATAGTCATATACATAAAATAAATAGACATGAATTTGAGAAGGAAGTGGTAGAATAAACAGAGTTTGTAGGAAGAGAGGGAGAAGATAAATGATATAATATTCATATATGAAATTCTCAGACTAAATTATTAAAAAAATGAAATGAAAGTAAATGTCTTTTAGATTCTGGTCCAGATGAATCAGCAAAAAGTAGCATTCTTAACACATCAGAAATACCAAGAATAATGCATGTACTCAAGCCAGCAGATAGAACATGATCAAAGTTAGGAACAATACAACTACATTTGACTTCCATTGTCATCAAATCTAGTTTCAGTAAATTCCTTTTGACTGTTTAGGTTCTAGAAAATTGGTTTCCTTACTAAATACATGTGGTAGACTACTAGGATGACAGTTTATCATTTAACTTGGAAACTGTAGAAAAATATTGGTTACAATAGCAAAGGAAAATATTTTTTAATCTAGTACCTTTACATTCAGTAAGAAATAACATCAATAAGAAAACTTTTCACCTGAGCTATCTTAGAATATTACAAACACAAGACATTGACTTGATTTACAGATATCACACTAATCTGGATATAGTTCCTCAGATAATTTATGAAAATTATACCCAGATAAATCTTAAGGCTCAGCCATTTCTTTTAGTTTTCATAAAATACATGTATTTTTAAAGCATTTAAATTTTTGATTTATAATTTATTACATTTTTCCTCCATCCAAACCATCCCATATACTCCTCCCCACTATCCTTCAAATTTATGGTCTCTTTTTTTTTTACTAATTGTTATTTCATTCAAGTTATATATTCATAAAAATAACATGTGCAGTCCATATAATGTTACTTGCATGTATCTTTTTAGGAATGATCATTTGACCATGGACAATCAATTACAGTTCTCTTCCCTGAGGAAGACCACCACTCCTGCTCCTAGCTTTCCTCAGTTGCCTATAGGTCTTTTTGCAGAGTTGAGGCCTTACCAGCTTTTCTCTCTCCAGCTTTGCATGTTCATTGGTATATTAGTAAGGGTTCTCTAGAGTATCAGAACTTACAGAATGAATCTCTCTTCTAGCTAATGGTCCAACTAATCTAAAAATGGCTGGCTATAAACAGAAAGTTAATGGGGTGATGTTATACATTCTAAATTTAATTACCTGCTCTGAGAGGCTTGCTTGTTGTAGGTCAATTCATGTTGTGTTACCTTGCTTGTCTCTGATTGGATAAATGGTGAGGCCTGAGATTGGGCAAAGACAGAGGTAGGCAAGACCAAGGTGCTCGGACTTCTGAATCAGAAAGGTTTATGGTTAGAAGAAGCTTCTCGTGGTAGAAGAAGAAGCCACAAGAAGAAAGAAAGAAGAAGCCTCCAGAAGAATAAGCCTCCAGAAGAAGTGAGAACTCTCCAGAGAGAAGGAGAAGAAGCCAAGAGCAGGAAGGAGGACACACACCATGGGTTTGATAAAAGAACCTCATTTCTTGTGGTCCAGAACATTTGCATAGTGTGGAGAATAACAACTCAGGGGATGTATGTATATATGGGGTCATATTTGGGGAATAGAATTAAGAACTAGCTTAGATGGGCTAAGATTACACAATCCAGGTCAAGGCTTGTTAAAATCCATCAGGTGTCTGTGTGTTCATTTATAATGGCAGGTTAAGGATTAACACTACCATCCAATTAATGATAATCTAAATACTGGCAAAAAATTTAATTAGCCATTTTCTAAAGAAAGTCCAAGAATCTAGAAGTTGCTCAGCCTGTGAGGCTGGGTGTTACAGCTGGTCTTCGGGAGATGCTGGAATCCTGACGAAGTAGGCTCTAATGCCAGTGATATAATGGATTTGCTACCATAGAGAGGACAAGTAGGCACAGAGAAAAGGCTTCCTACTTTCCATGTGCTTATATAGGCTTCCAGCAGAAGGTGTGTTGCAGATTAAAAGTTTATTTTCCCACCTCCAGATCCAGACGAGAAGTGGATCCATCGACTTCAAACCAAGCAAAATATACCTAACGGGTGTGCCCTCCATTTCTGTATTGTAGTTCATTCCAAGTGCAGTCAAGTTGACAACCAAGAATAGCTACCACAATTGGTATCAACCTTGTTCTGTTCACTTTTAGGCAACCATGTGTGAGACTTTATGGGTATAACTTTTGACATTACTGGGAGATGTCAAACTCTCTGTCTGATACTTTGGTTGCTACAATCTTTCTATACCCTGTTCCTCAATGTTCTCTAAGCCTGAGGTGCAAGAGTATTTTGTAGATGTATCCATTGGGACTCTGCTCCACAACACTGCATTTTTATTTCCTGTGCTTTCCTATAGTGGTCTCTGTCTATTTCAAAAAGAAGTATGTTTGATGGATAGTAAACAAGGTGTGATTTCCTTCTTTTTGTGCACATCTTAAGTCCAGTTTGAGAGCTGAGAACTGTTGGTTACCTTCAAGTTATTTAACATTTCAAACTCCATTTCTAGTAACATGCTTGCTCTGGGTTCCTCTCCATTTTTGTATGCCAGAAGAAGAGAATACGGCTCTTGCATTTGTCTTCACAGCTTTTTTTTATTTTCAAAATGAGAAAATATATTTGATGATTTCAAAATGTGCTTTCTACCTACTTTCCTTTAACGATAATCCTGGATTTTAATATTTTTATGCTGTTAAGGAAAATAAAAATACATTCTCTAAAATGTATGCAGGTAGAATATTATATTTTCAACACAAATAAATATCCCTAAACTGTATTTTTATGTCAATTAGTTCTTAAAGTAAATGGAAGTGACTCAGTCTCTACACCAATTATGATGTCCTACAGCTATACTAAAATTAAAATAAAATACAGGTAACTGAATTACATTTCAATCTATTTCATAATTATTGGAACTTTAATCAAATCACTTGGCTGCTTTTTCTCTTTGCCAATACTGTGAAAGTGTTTTGTAAAGAGCATTTCAACCTGTTTTCTGATAACACAAAGAGAAGATGAAATAGGTACTTGTCCTCCGGAAGTTCTATGACCACTCATGTGTATTTTTTATCCTATGCAAAAATAGCTCATTTTTCTATGAATGCGCTATTTAAATGCAGGCATATCTGACATTTTAAGACTGTCATCAATTCTGAAAGAAAAAAAGCACAGGTTACCTTCTTTGTTCCTTTAGAAACTAATTTTATTCAAGGTCTCTTTCCCCCAGAATTTGGCACTGGGATTTTAAATGAATGCTATCAAAGGCACTATTAAATAAGATTGTATCCAGTTGACCAAGGTTCATGCTAGGAACCATTTTAGAGATCTTCTAACATTGAAAATGCAATTCTTCAATTATACTTCCAGATAAAATGAAATTACCTTGAATGCGTGGTCTAGTGGGCTTACTCCAGATAATACAATGCTAAATGATCAAATCCATCCTTATGGCAAAGTGGAGCTTATCAAAAAATTTAATGCATCATAAAAAAGGAAAAGCTAAATGAAAAACAAAAGACCCAAAAACTAGTAAAATATGATCTCTCCCGACAGTTTACCATCTAAGGAATTTCACCTACCTCCTCTATATCAATGGAAGTAATTATGTTCTGGCTTTTGAATTTACAATTTTCAAACTTATATGTTTAAGGAAAGTAAAATGCAAACTTATATGTTTATAAGTTTGAAAATCATAAATTCATATTCACCAACCACTACATTATAAAGTACATTTATTTGGAATGTCCCTTTCCACTTTGGGGACTTTCAGATTTCTGGAGTATTATTCTCTTTGTTCCTACCAAATATTAAGGAATTAGGATAGTTGTTGACAGACTGTGAATGAATTTCTATTCATTTTGGCATTTTCATAGAAGAGGTTGATTTCAGCAAATCTGACTCATAACTTTTACAATTACAGAAAGTGAATTAAATGTAATAGTGTATGTCTCAGAAGACTGAGGTACAAGTCCAGCGTTAGCTGCAGTGTGACATCCTGCCAGAGCTATAAACGAAACAATGAAATGTATCATAGATGTATTGGAAATCATTTAGAAAATATAGAAGAAATTAATGAAAAATAAATAAAATGAGTATTACTTAAAACCTCACTACAAAAAATTTGCCACTTTTCTTTAGTATTTTCTATACATTTATATATTCATAAATATTCTGTTTGGGGTTTATTGTTCTAAAATTTAGCAATACATTTTTCCCAATGTTGCTGTTTCAAACACACTTTTAAAAAGTAAATACTTAGAATAATTGTTTGAGATTACACATTTATAAGTAAATATGTAAATTTAAGAATACAATTACACAGACATATGTAGTATAGTATAGTGTTTTGATTCAAACATACATCACATAATGATCAAATCAGGATAGTTATCCTACCTAAAACATCAAAAACTATTCTAGGTTGCTTTTATATTTTTGTAATAAATACCATATCTGAAAGAAACACTGGAAGGAAATAATTTATTTGTCTTACAGATTATAGTCCATTTCCAAGTTAAGTCAAGGCAGGAAGTCAAGACAGACACATGCATGCAGGAACTGAACCAGCGACTATGGGGAAATGCTGCCTACAGGCCTGCTATCCATGGAATACTCAGACAGCTTTCTTATACAATCAAGGACCACCTGCCCAAGGGTAACATTGCCCACAGCAGGATAGGCTCTCCCCCATCAATCATTAATTAAAACAAGAAAGAAAGAAAGAAAGAAAGAAAGAAAGAAAGAAAGAAAGAAAGAAAGAAAGAAAGAAAAGAAGGAAAAATCCTATTGACTTGCTTATAGGCCATTCCTCCACTGAGATTTCCCCTTCCCAAGATATTCCAGTTTATGTAAAGTTGACAAGAACTAGCCACATGAATCTGTCATCTGTTTGCAATAATGCTGATTGGTTATTTTATACCTGGTGTAACTCCGCCAGAAAAATAGGCCAATTCCAGGTCCAATTAGAGTAAAAAGGGCCAGTTTATTTGGGAACTGAAAATCCTGGGTGAGTCCAACAGCCTCAGCGGATGAGACCAGAGGGAGTTGCACGTGGGATAAGAGGTGGAGGGGTTTTGCAGACTGTAGGTGAAGGAGAAAGACATGTCCCACTGAGCTGGAATTCACAATGTCATAGGGAATGCCATGAATGCAGAACTGGCCTTCCTGGTGCCCTTTCCACACACAAAAGCACTCAGGCTGGACAAAGTTGGAGGGGGAAGGGGGATGGGATTTTACCAGGCCATGTAGGGGATGGGGAGCAGCCAAGAATTCCAACCTAACAAATCTCATTAAAGTTTTCTCTTCTGTGTATTTTGGAATATACAATATATTACTTTAAACTGTATTAAACTATATATATATTTGACTACGCAACAAAACATTTTAATTTATTCCTCATGTCTACTTGCACTCTTGTATCTTTTGACTGCTTCCCCTGATCCTTCCAAGTCCTCTCACATCCCAAGTCTTTAATAACCATATAATCTGAATTCTATGTCATCAACTTTTTAAAAATTCTACACAGGAATAAAATAATATGCCATTTAACTTTCTATGTTTAGTTTATTGCACATAATAAAATGTCCTACAAATCTGTCCATATTGTCTCAAGGGACAATTCTTTTTCATACATTATCTATATGCCAAATTTTCTATACGCATTCATTGATGACCACTTAGGTTAGTTTCAAATTTTGGCTTTGGTCACTATTGCTCCACTTAGCATGAACATGTGTGTGTGTGTAAAACTTCAATATCCTCAATTAACTTCTTTTAGATATGTATTAGTTAGGAGTTCTTAGAGGAACAGAAAAAATAATGTAATCAGTACATATGACAGAGAAGGGCTTATTAGATTGACTTATATGCCATAGGATAAGCAATAGTAATATTGCTTTTGTCTGCACTCTGGAGAGAATAACAGGCTACCTAGTAGTTGCTCAATCCACAAAGCTGGATGCCTCAGCAGTGTCAATCTGCTATTCAAGTCTTGGTGAATTCCTAGAAAGTCACTGCCATTCAGTCCACATTAGAATCAAAGAATCTTGGTTATCATTCCTGAAAATTTGAGGAAGCCCCATCAGAGGTATCACACATTACTGACTAAATAAGGAACTCATACCAGAATTCTTAGTCTTATTTTAAAAATACCAGTTTAAGAATAGACTCAATTTTCAGGATTTTCCTTGGGAAAGACTATTTCACCAGCTCTTAGCATTAATTAGTTTCTGTAGTTATTTGTCTAGGGTAAACCCTCATGAGATTTGTCCTGTCTATATTGATGTGTCTGTGGTTATTGTCCTTGTTCAAGTCTTGTTTAGGAAGCTGTATTAATGAGAATCTATGGGTGTAGTACCTCTGACATTTATGGGAGATAATTTCTGAGAAAACTGCTATTCTGGCTCTTACAATCTGTCTGCGTCTGCCCCTCTCTTCCAGTATAGAATTGCTGGAAGAAGGAACGGGAAGTGACATAATTACATTTCAATAAATATAATAGATATTATATATGTAATGGAATGTGGTTAAAGTTTGAGGACAATTTTATTAAATTAAAAGAACAATCTGAAGGCAGGCAAGCTATAAATTTCTATATCACCCTGAAAGAAGGAAGAGGAAAGGAAGGTAAATCATGCAATTTCATTTAAGCTGGCTTATTTAGCAATGGAAGTCATTCATGGTGCAGACAAGAGTCACCTAGAAAAATGCTGGGTGGGAGAACATTAGATAAATAGTGAGGAACCAACCTCAAGAGATTAGAGAAAACATTCAGAAAAGAAATCAAAAGAAAAAGAGAGAAAAGTCACACTTTTCAGAAAAGACTAACAGAAGTTACATGGCTGTGCCTTTGCAAGCAATTGCACTAGAGATGGTTTTAGGAGGAAGGCAATGTCCATTATGTCATTAGAGGGATAATTATTCCTCCCCTCTCTTTAGTGTAGCTTAAAGTGAATCCACCATGCTTGGAAGTAGTCCTAAAGCTTAGAATGTTAGATCTCCACCCAAAGGTGGAGTTTCTTTTTGACTAGAAGAAAATAGATTTCACTCAATGAACCTCCTATGATATTGTAACATTATGATGGAACAGAAGGATGGAAGCAGCATAGGCTGTCATAATGGGATGGAGCTATTCAGGTCAGCAAACAGCACTATACTTTCTTCAGACCTTTCTCTATATGAGTAGCTGCTATTAAGTGTTGCTCACTCTGGATGAGGGTACTGCCTCTTCTGGTAATACTTTCTCGAAAAATATTCTATACATTTCATATCCAATTAAATTGACAATCATGATTAAACTTCACAGGTTCAAAACCCATAACGGGATGACTGCTTTGAATGATCAATTTAATGTCAATTTTGAGGAACCCATAAGTTGCTTTCTAAAATTGTTGTGCTAATTGATATTCTCACCAACAATGCATAAGTTTTCCTTTTTCCAAACCAATATTTGCTGGTTTTTTGTTTTCTCTTTTTGACAAACAGCCACTGTAACTAGTATGAAATAATGTCTCTGTCAAAATGCTTTGATTTGCATAATGATGATAAGTGATGATGGATAAACTTTTCCCATATCTATTGGTCATTTGTAAGTCTTCTGAGAAATGTCTATTTTGTTATATTGCCTCTTTTTCAGTGTTGCTGAAAGCCAAACTGAGAGCTTTCCACATGCTCAGCAAGCTTATTACTACTGACCTAAAGCCCCAGATCTGTTATCAATTTTTTAATTGGATCATTTACTTTTTGTGTCCAAGGTGTGTGAGCTCCCCATGTAATCTTGATATTATTTCCTATACATAGTTTGACATTTTCACTTATATTAGATATCTCTCCACTTTATTCAATCTGTTGCTAAGAAGCTTTTCTTTTATATTAACATAATTCCATTTGTCTATTTTTTGTATCTATTGTAGCTTGTTTCTGAGCTTCAATATAAATACATCTTTTCCAGAGAATTTCTGGGGAATTTCCCCTATATTTTCAGTCTTTAATCCATATGAATTGATTTTTGTGACTAGAGAGTTGATGTCTAATATCCTTCTTATGCATGCATTTATTCACAGTCCTCAGCATCATCTATTGAAATGACTGTCAGGATGCTGTAACCATGTATGTGAGTCTAATGCAATGGTGGTGGAGTCTCAGGTATGAGATAATGTAGTAGTCATTTGTCTTCAGAGCAGGAGATCCTCTAACAATAGTTCTAGTGTCAGTATTATGCAACAGGGAAGCCTCTTGAGTCTCAGAAGGAAGGGAGATCAACACATACTTCTCTATTGGAGGAATGAAATATTGTCCGCTGCAGGCAATTCCCTAGATTGAGTTTAGGGCTCTGAAGCACAAATCTTCAGCAAACATTGTGTATGTCTAGGGTTCTAATGAAACCAGATAGGTGAATTTTGTTTAATTTTGCACCAATGAAAACTCCTTGTTTTTTTTATTCTCTTTCCAAATAAAGATATAGAACAACAGAGTCAGAGTCTATCATTGTCTTTTTCTTCCTGACTCTGTATATTCTGGAGCTTGTATCATTCTCAAGAAGCACTTCAGAACTCACTCCCAGATAATTTAGTGAGAGTACATTACCTTTTCACTTCTTTCCAGCTCCATTAGTTAGCCATAAACTTGATTTACCACACAAAATATAATTTTTAATGGTATCTACATTCCACAAATACTTAAATAAGCCTTATTTTTCAGTAGTTAGGCTGATTCCATATAGTTGCTAATGAGACAGTGCACAGAACTAAGGATATTTGAAAAACTCATAGTGTGACATTTTGCTTTATCTTACACAAAAATATAGTTTCTCGGGAGCTAGAGAGATGGCTTAGTATTTTAGAGCACTGACTGCTCTTCCAGAGGACCCAGATTCATTTCTCAACACCCATATGTCAGATCACAACTGTCTGTAACTCTAACATCTGGCACCCACACACATACATATACAGGCAAAACACCAATGCACATAAAGTAAAAATAAATAAATTATTTAAAATACATAATATCTAATTTGTCAGGCAGACAGATAAAATTTATACCACTTCAGGTAACATAATTCTCTCCAAACCCATAGACTATCTAACAAAACCTTAGTGTCAGGAATTGGAAACCTCCTTTTGAGTTGTTTGTCAGGGAAGTCAAACCTCACAAAAATAGCATAATATTATTGCTGTTAGCCTTGGCTGCCTCTCAGTATTTGAAGATAAAACCCTATTACTGAAGAAATCACATATTTCAGACATGGAGTTTGGAGGAATAGATCTAGAAATGACCTTGGGAGAATCTTGCCCGAAGACTAGATTTCATAGTATCTGAAGATGCTATACAAGATGCCAAGGAAAAAGAACAATCCATAGTCCTATCCAGATATAAAGCCTATGAAGCATAAAATAAAAATTAAAAAATGGCCACCATAGCAAGATATCACCAACAGTACTTATATCTTGGGAGTAGCTAACAGTCATCTACTTGGACCTAAGGCCTGCTCTACAGAAAGAAACTTGTTTCTGGTACTTTAAATCCAGCCAATATCCTATGGCTAGTGAGGTCTTGGATCCTAGAGGAAAATCGAACTTTAATAAATTTCTTTAATAAACCAGTATAATTTCCATCTGTGTTCTAAATAATTATCCTCATATGCACAAATAATTATAGCTCTAACCCCTAATCAAATAAGCTTCATTTTGCAGCAGGCAGTGAGTACTATAGAAATCCACAACTGGCCAAATATACAGAACAACAGACCATGAAATGCCCACATGAATTGATACATTGACAATACACCCCTTCATCTAAGGCCCCAGGAACACTGAAAAAGAACAGGTTGAAATATTATAGTGAGACAATTCCTTCTATATATGCAGGGGACCTGAACCCACAAAAATCTCAAAACTATGGATCACCTGAACAAGATCTTCAAAATGAAAACCTCAACTGACATGCCAATGTGGACAAGGAAAATCTTACCAGGCCTCACCCATACATGGAGAGGTAGAGGTAGTTAACAGCTGCTTATAGGATAATCAGCCTTCTTCAGGGGCTATAATCTTGAAATGGTCATACAAATCCAAAAATTCATCCCTAAAGATATATGTGGAGGTCTCTGCCACTACCAGGGCCAGCAGAGAGTCCATCCACATGAGGCAAGAAGGAACTCCTGTTCAACAGTATTCAGTAGCCAATGTTGCCTCAAACTTTGAAAGTCTGACACCAGGCAGTGTATTTTGAATTATTTAAACCAAGAACAATTTGTATAAAAGAAAGATTCCGGGTGATAATTTAATCAATCCTGTGTAAAAAAACAAAACTAAAGGCATGAGTTCACTGAATCTCTTTGTGAAGTATATATGACCTCTTCCATAAAGATGAGTTCTATAGATTGACTACATGTGACATCTTAAGAGTCTGGGGAAGAACCCAGTGTGATCTCAGTCATATAGGTAGCAGAAAGATCACCAATCAATACACAAAACTTGTACCCATTTATAAAATGCATGTGACATTTCCAATAAGAATAAGTTCTGTAGATTGAATGATACAATTAGTGCTCAAGATAAGGGTCTGGAAGGAAGACAAAGATAAAGAATTTTTAAGAGCCAGATGTGGCCTGGCCATACAGATAGCTTAGAGATAACTAGGTAGTTAACTGCATCCATTCCCAACCTTCTTGGCAGAAAACTGGTTATACATCTCTGCCTTTGAAGAGACAACCATGTATGCTTAACATTCTTGGCTTCTCTAGTGTTTATCTGTGAGCACAATGACCTCGTGCCCTCTCTATGCATATATATATGTACATATATGTGTGTGTGTATGTATATGTATGTATGCATATATGTATGTATGATATGAAATCCTAAAAATTAATAAATGAATGAATTAAAAGATAATGTTCAGATTGTCTTTTATAATATGTTTTTATAGATATATCTGGTTGATCCTTTATAGTAAATTTCAGTGAGTGAAATTACTAGGTCATCAGGTTAAAAACTGTTCAAGTCTTCACATTGCCAAGTTTCCATCAGAATTATTTGTACTGATTTACACTTCATCTTCATTGAATATGAGTGGCAATGTTACAATGTTTTTGCCAGAATTATGTTTTCATAACCAGTTTTTAGGTTGATGGCTGAAAAACTCTATCTCATTTGAGTATTGATTATTTGAAGGCTACTTTTTCATAAAAATCATTGATAGTATCCACCCTCTACCCCTCTCCCTCCTATCCTACTCCTCCAGTGTGGGGTGCCCCCACAAATCAGCCCCTCTCAGTTCATCATTCACATGAGGGATAAGAGCTTCCTCTTGCACTGGGGTCTTACAGGGCAGCTCCTCTAGGGCAAAGTGTCCCACTAACAGAAAACAAAGTCCATGTTCCTGTTCCTTTAAGTCTGTTGGTTGTAGGATAGTTAGCCTGTACTATATGGCTAAAATCCAGTTATAAGTGAATATATGTCATGTGCATCTTTCTGGGTCTAGGTGAGCTCACTCAGGATGAGCTTTTCTAGTTCCATCCATTTGGCAGCAAATTGCATGATTTCATTGTTTCTGGTAGCTGAGTAGTATTCCATTGTGCAAATGTACCAGTTTTTTTTTTTTATTCATTCATCAGTTGAAGGACATTTTGGTTGTTTCCAGTTTATAACTATTACAAATAAAGCTGCTGTGAACATAGATGAGGAGATGTCCTTGACTAGTTTCATCACATTGTCTAGACTACAGTATGAACAAGGAACTCTAGGACTAAACTATAGTGTAGGAAAATATTTTATTTTTAGTTTTTAAAAACTATTTTATTTGTGTGTGTGTGTGTGTGTTGTGATGTGGGAGTGCCACAGAATATATGTGGCAATAAGAAGATATCTTTGTGGATTTGTTTCTTTCCTTTCACCTTAACCTAAGTTCTGGGAATCAAACTGTGATCGTTAGACTTGTGTAACAAGTACTTCACTCTCTTAGTCCTCTAAGCAGCTTAGAACATTTTAATATATTTTCATCTATACTTTGAAATCAAATAGAGCATACCTATTTAGCTATTTATCCTTTTCAGTATGGTGAGGAGATACTTTGAAAGTACAGATAAATAATATTTTCAGTATTTATCTGTGTTTATCTTTTTGTTTGAAGAGAGGAATTGAGAGAGAATTGACTGTGAAACCAAATGTGATTTCACTGGTTTATACAAGGTCACTGAAAAGCCACATGAATAAATGAATTCAATACATTTAAGGTATCAAAGCTCCTATGAGTTTTGCTCACCACTATTTCTCTTTTGAACAGTATATTTTTCACTTTAAAATATAAGTCATTCTTGATTTAAAAAAAGGTACGAGAATGTAAAAGTTTTGAGGTATAATATATAAGATGTTATAATAGGCACATTATGAGTTTTTCAAGAGGAACATGACTTTGATTTTAAAAATGATTAACTAAATACACCAATATGCAGAATAACTGATATGCTCAACTACTATAAATATATTTTGTTACCAATGCTTTAGATCAATTATTTATCACATAATCAAAAGATGCTAAGGCACTATTTTGGCTTAAATGAGATATATAAAAAATGAGCCTACAGTTCTTTGGTTTGGTTTGGATTTTTTTACAGAGGATCTCAAACTACTGAATGACCTACAACTCACTCTCACCCAAGCTGACATCAAAATCATGATCTTTTTTCCTCAGCCTTCTGAGTGGTCATGAGTTTATAGGTATGAGCCTCTAGAGAAGTTTGTGTCACCTTACAGTTTATAATTATTCTAAAGTCTTACAACATGATTGTGGAACTAAAATTGTTAGCATTCGGAAATTTTTCAAGCAGTATCAAGAATCTATGGATCTTTTTCATGTCAAGACAAAGACAATAGATGACAAAACTCTAAGTAATATTTGATCAATACTCATGATGTGTCAGGCACTGCTCTCATACTATATACAAAAGATAAAAGCAGTGCAGACAATATTCCTGTCCTCTTAGTGTTTTGTCTTTGATTCTGCACTATAGGTTTAATATTTAAAAAGAACCACCAGTGAAAAGTGCCTTATTGCCTGGGAGAGAGAACTAAAAAACAAACAAACAAATAAGCAGACAAACAGATAAAAAAGAATAAAAAATATAAAAATAATAAAATTAAAAATTAAAAATAAGAAGTCTATGTCCAAGTTCCCTTTGGTGTGTTAGTTGTAGTATCGATACCTTCTACTATATGGCTAAAATCCTACTATAAGTGAATAGATGCCATATGTGTCCTTCTGAGTCTGGGTTAGTTCATTCAGGATGAGCTTTTCTAGTTCCAACCATTTGGCTGCAAATTGCATGATTTCATTGTTCCTGATAGCTGAATAATATTCCATTGTGTAGATGTACCACAGTTTTTTGACCCATTCTTCAGTTGAGGGACATCTGGGTTGTTTCCAGTTTCTAGCTATTACAAATAAGGCTGCTATGAACATAGATGAGGAAACTTCCTTATGATTCCGTGAGGAGACATTTGGGTGTATACCCAGAAGTGGTATGGCTGGGTCCTGAGGCAAAGCTATTCCAAGTTTTCTAAGATATCGCCAGACTGACCTCCATAGTGGTTGCACAAGCCTGCACTCCCACCAGCAATGGGGTAGGGTACCCCTTTCTCCACACCCTCTCCATCATGTGCTGTCATTTGAGTTTTTGATCTTAGCCATTCTGACAGGTGTGAGATGGAATCTCAGAGTCGTCTTTGGCTGCATTTCTCTGATGAATAAGGATGCTGAGCATTTCTTCAAGTGTCTCTCAGCCTTTAGGAATTCCTCTTTTGTGAATTCTGTTTAGCTCTTTCTCCACTTTTTAATTGGATTATTTGGTTTCTTGGCATTTAATTTCATGAGTTCTTTGTAAATTTTGGATACTAGCCATCTGTCAGATGTGGGGTTGGTGAAGATTTTTTTCCCAATTTGTAGGCTGCCATTTTGTTCGAATGAGAGTGTCTCTTGCCTTACAGAAGCTTTTCAGTTTCATGAGGTCCCATTTATTGATTGTTGATCTCAGGTCCTGAGCTGTTGGTGTTCTGTTCAGGAAGTTGTCACCTATGCCAATGAGTTCGAGGGCTTTTCCCACTTTTTCTTCTAGTAGATTTAGGGTGACTGGCCTTATGTTAAGGTCTTTGATCCACTTGGATTTAAGTTTCTTACAAGGTGATAATTATGGGTCTAATTTCATTCTTTTACAAGTAGACATCCAGTTGGACCAGCACCATTTGTTGAAGACGCTGTCCTTCCATTGTGCCGTTTTGGCTTCTTTGTCAAAAATTAGGTGGCCATAAGTGTGTGGGTCTATTTCTGGATCTTCAATTTGATTCCATTGATCTACTGGTCTCTTTCTATACCAATACCATGCTGTTTTTAAAACTATTGCTCTGTAGTATAGCTTGAAATCTGGGATGGTAATACCTCCAGATGTTTTTTTTTTTTATTGTACAGGATTGATTTAGCTATTCTGGCCTTTTTGTTGTTCCATATGAAATTGAGAATAGCTCTTTCCAAGTCTATAAAAAATTGTGTTGGTATTTTGATAGGAAAGATGGTTAGATAGTAGAAAGTTGAAGTCAGGTGCCAAATACATATGGACTGGACATTGGGAATGTATGCTAAGCCATATAACCCTCATAACTGTGGCCTAATTACCTCTGTTGTTTTGTATCGTATCTATTATTATAAGAGAAAGAGCCATTTGTTGGACTTAAAGGGGGAGCTGTTGGGGGAAATAAGATATACCTTAAACTTTAAAAAAAAAAAAGGGAAGAGGATGGGAGGCTGAGGGTGAGAGGGTGGGACTGGAGGGGGGAGTAAGGAAGGGATTGCCATTGAGATGTAACTTGAAGAAATAAAAAATTAAAAAAAATTAAAAGAAAATAAAGTTTGAGAAGCCAAAAGCAAATATTATTGTTTTGGTTGTCTGTATTCTTTCTAGAAAGACAAATTTAAAATGAGGAAATTATAAGATCATAATAAAACTAGGCAGCTTCATTCTCTTTTAGAATAAAAAATAGTGATGGAGAAAATGGACAGGGTTTTTTCCCCCATGGAATAAAAATAAAATAATGAGGAATGTTGTTTACAAAACCAAGACAAGTCTGCCATTTTCTTCTAAAGTTAATTCTTGTTAGGGAATTAAAATGGGCCACATATCCAGATATGACTGATTAAACTCCAAATATGTCTTCAAGTAATTTCATTTAAGTAATTATTGGCCTTCTATTTTGTGTCAGACACCATCTATGTTAAGGATATAGTAGTAAACACAGTACTTATACCCTAGTCTCCATTCTGGAGTGCACCCTCACAATGATGTCCATTAAGCACAATGATTAAATGTACAGGATCTTGTCTGAACATATAGTAGATTTTCAACAAGTGGAGAGGGTGAAAGCTAAATTAGGAAAAGAGATAAGGCAGAGGAAAGAGTGCTTCAGACTAAAAGAACAGCATATGTGAAGGTCTAGAATAAAAGAACGGGCAAGTCATGTTCTTGGAATAGAAAAAGTATCAGAGTGTTTGGAGGAGAGAAAGTCAGATTTTGCTGACGCTCTAAAAATAAGATAATGACTTTGGATGTTATCCATTAAATGGAGTTAGTCATGTGAATGTTTTTACATTTGCATTTTTGCAAGATCATCTTGTAGAGTGTAAAGAATGGATTAGTAAAGACAAGGATATTGTAGAGGCTATGGGAAAATCCATTTTAAAGTTCCATTTCCAAAGCAATCACTGGCAAATTTTTCAATATTCAAGGGAAGGAGTTCAGAAGGGGTTTTAATAGAATACAGAATTATGGAATTTAAAATTATATTTTCCTACTTTTTTTACACTGAGTGTGTGTGTGTGTGCGCACGCACACACACACATACACACACTCATACAATTTGAGGTAATCAATTCTTTCCTTCCACCATGTGAGACCTAGGGAAAAAACTCAGGTAAACTCAGGTAATTATGCTTTGGAGAAAAGGCCTTTCTTTACCCATTTAGGCATCTCCCAAGCCCTAGAATTACGGCATTTCAAATAACTATTGCTTCAAGTATCTTTCTCTATGTGCATCTTGAAACTCTTGGACAGAAGAATCCACGGTTCTCTCTCGTACATCACAGTTTAGGGTCCTTGTTCCTGGGAAACAACTCATAAAATTGAGTGGAATAGATAGATGATAGCTGATAGAAGACAGATAGATAATTTTACTTGGAAAATGTGTCAACTCATTAAAGAAACTTTTGAGTATCTACCTTATCACCCACATTGTTCCAGTATTAAACAAAAAGTTGTTAGCAAGACAACAAGTCTGATTTTCCTGAATTATACCTTAATGAAGACAGACAGGTATTGAAAAAAATATAATATCAAATGATAGAGAAAATGCTATGAAGAAATACTATTTGACAGAAACAATAGTGACTATCATTGGCAACTGTGATTAATTAAGCATGTGCTTAGATTAGGTGGTCTGGGTAGTTATCCTTATCAAAATAATATTTTCTGTAATTGAGATTGTAAGAACCTTGTTTAAGATTACAGTTCAAAGTATTCTATGAAGGGAGACTAAAAAGAGTTCTTATAAAGCAAGGGTATATTGTGTCTAAGAATGTAAGAGCCAGAGACAGTGGATGAGTACAAGAAAACAGTGTTTTCTGAACACAACAGAAAGTTGAGTAGGTAATACAGTAAAATCTAACTTTGACTCCAGTATATGAACACACAACAGTTGTTGTGACAGCATATAAAAGACCCATGCAAGCCCAAGTCAGATCAAATTCCAGAGTGGAGATTGGAAGTAAGTATGAAATTCTACCCCTAGAATCAGAGTTGATAATTGTTGGCTGATGGAAATGGAAAGATTAGTTTTCTCTAAAAGTATAACCCCTGGTAAATGGGCCATGCTGCAGAAGAAGGCCAGACATTAAAAAACTGTTGGGCAGCACAAATTGGCCTCAACTGTAAAATATAAAGAACATGAAATTGACTGGGAAGAAAAAGGTAGTTGGAGCTCACAAGAGTTGGGAGTGGGAGAAGGAGGGTGAATATGATCAAAACACATTGTGTGAAATTCCAAAAGAACTGATAAAATATTTTAAAATTTTGAAAAGTAGAAATATTAAATAAAACAACAAAACCCCACAAACATCTGAATGGCCAGGCCTTAACAAATAAGGGACAGAATGATAAGAGATTGGATCAGACAGGTGACTATTGAAGATTACATCACTTAAAAGACATTGCAGGAAATTATGCTCTAGTTTTAAGTTTTATGAGAAAGTAACATAATAACCACTAAGTATAAGCAAAACAAAAGGTATAGATCACATTTACCAAATGGATAATCTTCTACTTTCAGTACAAAGGAAGGCCTTCAAAATGAGGTTTACAGCTGAAAACAAGTCAACTCAAGGTCTTAATGAGCAACAAAGAAATCAATTAGAGCTACCTGTGAGTACAGTGTAGCAGTGTCCTAGGACCTGAAATGAACTTATATTACTTTCATGAAAACACAGGGAACAATCAGAGGGAAATAATACACACTAAACTAAAAATTTGATATCCCGGCTTAGAAGGGTTTGATAGTATTAACTTTAGGAAATCCTTAAAAATAAACCCCAGTTGAGTCAGCAGAGACATTTGATGTCTGACAAGTGGTGAATTTTTTTTAAAAAAAATTTAAAGTACAAGGACCAGCCTTGAAATCATTTTCAAAATTTTGCTAGACTTTTGACTGTCCCGTTTTCTGATTGTAGAAAGGTAAAATAGCCCATTTGTTTCAGCAAAAAGTCAAATATTACCAAAACTGCATTTGCTTTACACCTTATTTTACTTAGGAAGCAAGATGAAAAAGAATTTTTTTCTTTTGTAGAAACTGACATTTGTAACAATGAGCATACGTATTAAATCATTCACTTTCTTGACAGTGATAATAGACTGAGTAAGTTACTACAGAAATGAGCAAAGAGCTGAAATCCCTGCATTTGGAATAGTCATGGTTCTAACTCACAGTCTTCAGTAAGTTCATTTCGGTGTAGTCCAGTCAGTTAAATTATCCTTTCAATACTTGTGCTCTGTTCTTTTGTATAATGACTATTATTTAAGTGACTGTCAAACCTTTGTGATATGACAATCTAAATTAGTGCTTTGATAGTTCTCCCTTTGAAAGAAGGAAACAAAGAAGACAAATAACAAAACTTATACAAACTAGGGATATTAGGCCCCAGTAAAGCCAGTCTAAGTTCCACCTTATCATTGGGTTATAGGCAACCAAGCATGCTTTGGGACATAAGATAGAAAATTTTTACTTTTTCTAGCACAAACAATCATTAGGCACACAATAAATATCTGATTATATAATTGGACAATGATGGAAATAAATGAACTACTCTATCAGGGAAATACTGGCTACCATTAGAAGTAAATTTCTTTCTTTTTAATTTTAAAAAGGATTTTAATTGAGCCTATACAAAACATTGTTTCAAGAATTAATAAATATGAGAATAAAGTTAATGAAATATTTTATGCATTTCCTGAATCTTTGAAATCTGGTGTGTATTTTATTTACTTTTGATACTTTTTATTCTTTTGGATACTTCCCTGGCTAGTTTTATGTTGACGTGACACAATCTAGAGTTGTCATCTGAAAGGTGGGAGTCTCAATTGAGAAAATGCCCCCATAAGATCCAGCTGTACTGTGAAATGAAAGACAATCGTGCTACAGTCAACATACCTAGAGATGCTAAGGAATAAAGGAGGTTTGGAGGGGCAGTAGTGTTGAAAAGATCTTGCTGGGAAGGGGAAATAGAACAGATTTCTCAGATGGACTGTGAGCAGGTGGGGCTGGAAACAGGAGGGATCAGATGAGGGGAGGGAGAAAATACTCGGAGAAATGACAAATTGAAGGGCATTTCGGGGGTAATGTGGAAACATAGTGCAATGGAAACTCCATGGAATCTACCAGAGTGACCCTAGTGAAGACTGCTACTATTAGGGTACATGGAGCCTGAACAGACTATCTTCTATAATCAGGAAAGGCCTCAAGTAAAGGGATTGGACACCAACCCAGCCACAATACCTCTGGACCTACAGGTTTGTCATGCCTGCAGTGTGCTCTGGAGCCTAGAAGAATAATCATCAAAGAGAATAGAGAATTCATCCAGCAAGGGATGGGACCCCATGCGTAGTCTCACAGTCAAATATTAGGTGGAGCTCTGGGAGTCCTGTGGAGGAAGGGGAGGAAGGAACAGAGGAACCAGAAGGGTCAAGGACACACCAGGAGAACTTGGCCCACAGAAACACTAACTGAGACTTGAGGGAACTTGCAGAGAGCAGGGAGATCCTCTGAATATATGTTATGGCTGATTAACTTGATGTTCTGGTGGAAATCCTAACAGTGGGAGCAAGGGCTGTCCCTGACTCTTTTGGCTACTTGTGGGAACATTTTCCTCCTACTGGGTTGCCTTGTCCAGTCTTGATGTGTTGTTATATGCCTAGTCTTAATGTAGCTTATTATGCTATGTTTGTTTGGTATCCTTGGGAGGCCTGCTCTTCTCTGACGGTAGGAGGAGGGGGTGGATCTTGGGAAGGGGGGAGGTACCTGTGGGTGGTGAGGGATGCTGGGGAAAGGGGAGTGGCGAGGAAACTGCAGTTGATATGTAATATGTAAGAGAAGAATAAAAACTGATTTAAAAAATAAGATCCAGCTAGAAGGCATTTTTAAAAAATTAGTGATTGATGGAGGAAGGTGCAGGCCATTGTGAGTGGTGCCAACCTAGGCTGGTGGTCCTGGGTTTTATAAGAAAGCAGGCTGAGCAAGTCATGAGGAGCAAGCTGGTAAGAAGCACCCCTCCATGACCTCTGAATCAGCTCCAGCCTCCAGATTCCTGCCCTGCTCAAGTTCCTGCCCTCATTGTTTTGATCATGAACTGTTATACAGAACTGTTAACATGAACACAATAAACCCTTTACTCTGTTGCTGTAGGTCATGGGGTTTCATCACAGCAGTAGTAACCCAAACTAAGACACATACCTTAGCTTTGTAGTAAACAGAACCATTTTATTATAATAACATAACAAATGAAACCATCACACAGCTAAATTGAGGTAGTTAGTCAAACAAACTACATCAGAGTGAACTTCTATTCAGAATGGCCATTCTGAAGTCATGGACCTTCACTTAAGGTTTTATATTTTCACTATTAATTACATTTTTATACATGTATTCGCCACAAAAAAGGGGGTAAATGCAGTAACTAATTGGAAACTAGAAAAAATAGCTTTATACCCTCTTTCATGACTCGTGTGTGTGCACTTTTCCCTGCATTCAGTCCCTCTTCATGTTGTAACAGTGCCCTTTCTTGGTCTTGTTTTTTATGCCTGTAAAGATTATAGTATAGGATAACCATCCTACAATTAATAGTCCCAAAAGAGCAGGAACAGGGACTTGGTTACCTGTCAGTGGGACAACCCACCCTAGTGGAATTGCCATGTATGCCTCTTGTGCAAGAGGAAGCTCTTAGACCTCATGTGGCTAATGAACTGAAGGAGACTGATATACAGGGACACCCCACCCCACACCGGAGGCATGGGAGGGGTGGGAATAGGGGTAGAGTGTGGGAGTGAGGGGCCGGGAGAGGGTTGAGAGAGGGGGTGGCAATGGAGCTGTAACGAAGTAATAAATAAATGTTTAAAAAATAAACAAAAAAATCACTTGCTTCACTTGAACAAACTGAAAATTAGCATATCATAATATAAATACACAAATCATGTTGGTTATCTGGAATGTTTAAAGTTCCCACTCATAAGTAGCATTCAGTCACAAAACTAACTTTTTAGAGGTAGAGAGACAAGTCGGTAATGTTTACTATGTCATTAATTAAAGAAAAGGTCACTTGTAATTACTCATAAACACTCATTAATGTGATTCCTGGCTTACTCATTTTGAATTATTCTGGATGTTGCTGGGTGACTGACAGTTCAAGGCCATTCCTGTTTAAATACATTTTCTTCATATGGATTTTTTTTTCTAGATATAAGATACCATTCAAGGATGCAATGACAAACAAAATGGATCTTGTGCCCCCCCCCCCCCCGAAAGAGTAGCTATATCTAGCATTATTAGAGGTCATACTTGGAAATGGAGTGCAATGTACATTTACAGTGAAACTTTCCCTCTAGGCATATTGAAAGGATGACAATGATTTTCTGTATCAAATTTCCACTCTTAGCAAAGTATCTATTACCCTCCTATGGAAGAGAAGTAGTTAACAGGAAGGGATTCTATCAGAAATTTTCCATTCATAACCTTCCTTGAGAGGCTATACTGCTCTATCTACCTTTTCTTTCTCTCTTGCATTCTAAATTCTTTGTTTGTTTATTACTTCAAGTTACATCTCCAACACAGTCACCTCTCTCTACCCCTCCTGATCCCACCCTCCCACCCTCTCCCCCCTCTCCCACCTATCCTACTCCTCCAGAGTGGGTTGCTCCTACATATCAGCCAGAGTCAGTTCAACAGTCATATTAGTGTAAAGAGTTTCCTCTTGCACTGGCATATGGCAACTCTATTAGGACAAATTGTCCCCCCCCCAAAAAAAAAAGGTAACAAGGTATATGTTCCTGTTCCTTTAGGTGTATTGGTTGTAAGATAGTTATCCTGTACTACATGGCTAAAATCCAATTATAAATGAATAGATGGCATGTGCATCTTTCTGAGTCTGGCTTAGCTCACTCAGGATGAACTTCTCTAGTTCCATCCATTTGGCTGCAAATTGCATGATTTCTTTGTTTCTGATAGCTGAGTAGTATTCCGTTGTGCAAATGTACCACAGCTTTTTTTTATCCATTCTTCGGTTGAGGGAAATCTTGGTTGTTAACAGTTTCTAGCTACTACAAATAAAGCTACTATGAACATAGATGAGATGTCCTTGTGGTTTGGAGAGGAATCATTTGGATGTATACCCAGAAGTGGTATGACTGGGTCTTGAGGTAGAGTAATTCCAAATTTTCTCAAATATTACCATATTGATTTCCATAGTGGTTGCACAAGCCTGCATTCCCACCAGCAATGGAGGAGTGTTCCCCTTTCTCCACACCCTCGCCAGCATGTGCTGTCATATGAGTTGTTGATCTTAGTCATTCTGACAGGTGTGAGATGGAATCTTAGAGTCATGTTGAGTTGCATTTCTCTGATGATTAATGATGGTAAGCACTTCTTCAATTGTCTCTTGGACATTAGAGATTCCTCTTTTGTGAATTCTCAGTTTAGCTCTGTTCCCCATTTTTTGATTGGATTATTTGGTTGCTTGGTGTTTAATTTCTTGAGTTATTTATAAATTACCGATATTAGCCCTGTGTCAGAAGTGGGGTTGGTAAAGATCTTTTCCCATTCTGTAAGTTGCTGTTTTGTTCTAATGACAAGTTCCTTTGCCTTACAGAAGCTTGTCAGTTTTATGAGGTCCCGTTTATTGATTGGTGGTCTTAGAGCCTGAGCTATTGGTGTTCTCTATAGGTAGTTGTTACCTGTGCCAATGAGTTTGAGGCTTTTCCCCATTTTCTCTACTATTAGATTTACTGTGTAGGGCTTTATGTTAAGGGTTTTTTTTTAATCCATGAGGACTTGTTTTGTACAAGGTGATAAGTATGGGTCAATTTCCATTCTTTTACATGTCGACATCCAGTTAGACCTGCACCATTTGCTGAAGATACTGTCCTTTTTCCACTGTGTGGTTTTGGTTTCTTTGTCAAAAATTCAGTGACCATGGGTGTTTGGGTTCATTTGTGGGTCTTCAATTCAATTCCCTTGATCAACTGGTCTTTTTCTATACCAGTACCATGCTGTCTTTTATCACTATTGCTCTGTAGTATAACTTGAATCAAGAATGGTGATACCTCCAGATGTTTTTTATCGTACAGAATTGATTTAGCAATTCTGGGGTTTTTTTGTTATTCCACATGAAGGTGACAATTGTTCTTTCAGGGTCTGTAAAGAATTGCATTGATATATTGACAGGAATTGCATTGAATCTGTATATTCCTGTGGTAGGATGGCCATTTTTATGATGTTGATCCTACCTATCTATGAGCATGGGAGATCTTCTCATCTTCTGATATCCTCTTCAATTTCTTTCTTCAAGGACTTGAAGTTCTTGTAATGCAGGTCTTTCACTTGCTTAGTTAGAGTTAACCCACAAGTATTTTATGTTGTTTGTGGCTATTGTGAAGGGTTTTTTCACCCTAATTTCTTTCTCAGCCCATTTATCTTTTGTATATAGAAGGGCTTCTGATTTTTTTAAATTGATTTTATATCCAGCCACCTTGCTGAAGGTGTGTATCAGTTGTAGTAGCTTTTGATAGAACTTTTAGGGTCACTTATATATACTCTCATATCATCTGCAAGTAGGGATAATTTAACTTCTTCTTTTCCAATTGGTATCCCCTTGATCTCCTTTAGTTGTCTTATTTCTCTAGCCAGAACTTCAAGTACTATGTTGAAGAGATGTGGGGAGAGTGAACATCCTTGCATTGTCCCTGATTTTAGAGGAAACGTTTTAAGTTTCTCTCCACTTAATATGATGCTAGCTAACAGCTTGCTGTATATTGCCTTTATTATTTCTAGGTATGGTCCTTGTATGCCAGCTGTCTCCAGGACTTTTAGCATAAAAGGGTATTGGATTTTGTCAAATGCTTTTTCAGCATCTAATGAGATGATCATATGGTTTTTTTCTTTCATCTTTTTTATATGGTGGATTACATTGTTGGATTTTCATATGTTGAACCACCCCTGCATTCCTGGAATGAAGTCTACTTGATCATGGTGTATGTGTTTTTGGATTCAGTTTGCAAGTAATTGATTAAGTATTTTAAATCTATGTCCATGAGGGAAATTGGTCTGAAGTTCTCTTTCTTTGTTGGGTCTTTATGTAGTTTATGTAGCAGGGTAACTATGGCCTTGTAAAATGAGTTTAACAGTGTTCCTTCTGTTTCTGTTGTGGAAGAGTTTGAAGAATATTAGTAATAGCTCTTCTTTGAAGGTCTGGTAGAATTCTGTGGTAAAACCATCTGGCTCTGGGCTTTTCTTTGGTTGGGAGACTTTTAATGACTGCTTCTATTTCCTTAGGAGTTATAGGGCTTTTTAACTTGTTGACCTGATCTTTTTTTAACTTTGGTAGGCAGAATCTGTCAAGAAAATTGTCCATTTCATTTAGGTATTCAAATTCTGTGTAGTACACATTTTTGAAGTAAGACCTAAAGATTCTCTGGATTTCTTCGATGTCTGTTGTTATTTCTCCCTTTTCATTTCTGATTTTGTTGATTTGGGTATTTTCCCTCTGCCTTTTCATTAGTTTGGCTAAGGGTTTGTCTATTTTGTTGATTTTCTCAAAGAACCAACCCTTGGTTTTGTTGATTCTTTGAATGGTTTTGTTTCACAGTTGTTGATTTCAGCACTAAATTTGATGATTTCCTGCCTTCTGCTCCTCTTAGGAGTGTTTGATTTTTTCTTCCTAGCTCTTCCAGTTCTGCTGTTAAGTTGATAATATCAGATGTCACCATTTTCTTTTTGAAGGCATTTAGTGCTATGAACTTTCCTTGTAGCACTGCTTTCATTGTGTCCCATAGGTTAGGGTATGTTGTGCCTTCATTTTCATTGGATTTTAAGAAGTCTTTGATTTCCTTCTTTATTTGTTCTCTGACCCAGTGGTCATTGAGTAGAGAGATGTTCACTTTCTATGAATGTGTAGGCTTTTTGTTATTTCTGTTGTTGAAGTTCAGTTTAATCCATGGTGGTCTGATAAGATATAAGGGGTTATTTCAATTTTCTTGTATCTGTTGAGGCTTGCTTTTGTTCTGACTATATGGTCAATTTTGGAGAACGTTCCTTGAGGTGCTGAAAAGAAGATGTATTCTTTTGTGTTTGGGTGAAAGGTTCTGTAGATGTCTGTTAGGTTCATTTGGTTCATGAGCTCTGTTAGTCTCATTATTTCTCTGGTTTCTGTCTCGATGACCTGTCCACATGTGTGAGTGGGTTGTTGAAGTCACCCACTACTAATGTGTGGTTTAAGCTTTAGAAGAGTTTCTCTTACAAATGTGGGTGTGCTTGGATTTGGGACATAGATATTCAGTACTGACATGTCATCTTGATGAATTTTTCCTTTAATGAGTATGTAGTGTTCTTCCCTATCTTTTTTGTTTAATTTCAGTTGAAAGTCCATTTTATTTGATATTAGGATGGCTACTCCAGCTTGCTTCCTGGGAAAGTTTGTTTGGAAAACCTTTTCCCAGCCCTTTACTCTGAGATAACATCTATCTTTGTTAGTGAGATGTGTTTTTTGTATGCAGCAAAATGATGGGTCTTATTTATGGATCCATTCTGTACCCCTGTGTCTTTTTATTGGGGCGTTGAGTCCATTGATGTTGAGTGATATTAATGACCATAAGTTGTTATTTCCTGTTATTTTGATGTAAGTGGTAGTTGTGTGTTTCTTTTGGTTTAGCTTCAGCAGGGCTTTTTGT
Organism: Lophiomys imhausi; assembly: GCA_907164525.1. Taxonomy (NCBI): domain Eukaryota; kingdom Metazoa; phylum Chordata; class Mammalia; order Rodentia; family Muridae; genus Lophiomys; species Lophiomys imhausi. The sequence goes on along the minus strand of CAJQZJ010035532.1, from coordinate 788,594 downwards.
TTCCGTTGTTTTCTTGGGCATAGTTATCTTCTCTGGGTTGGAATTTTCCTTCTAGGATCTTATGTAGGGCTGGATTTGTGAATACTGTTTAAATTTGACTTTGTCATGGAATATCTTGTTTTCTCCATCTATGTTGATAGAAACTTTTGCTGGGTAAAATAGTCTGGGCTGGCAACTATGGTCTCTTAGGTCTTGCAGGATGTCTGCCCAGACCCTTCTGACTTTTAAAGTTTATGAGGAAAAGTCAAGTGCAGTTCTGATGGGTTTGCCATTATACATTACTTGACCTTTTTCTCTTACAGCTTTTAATATTCTTTCTTTGTTCTGTATATTTGGAGTTTCAATAATTATGTGGTGAGGGGAGTTTCTTTTCTGATCTAATCTGTTTGGTGTTCTGTATGCCTCTTAGAATTTTACTGGCATCTCTTTCTTTAATTTTGGGAAGTTTTCTTCTATGATTTTTGTTGAAGATGTTTCCTGGACCTTGGAGTCGGGAGTCTTCTCTTTCATCTATCCCTATAATTCTTAGGTTCTGTCTTTTCACAGAGTCCTTGATTACTTGGATGTTGTGAGTGAGAACTTTTTTAGATTTCTCATTTTCTTTGGTTGTTGTACTGATTTCTTCAATCTAATATTGCACACCTGAGATTCTGTCTTCCATCTCTTGTATCCTATTTGTGATACTCATATCTGTAGTTTTTATTCTCTTTCCTTGGGTTTTCACCTCCAAGATTGTCTCTGCCTGTGTTTTCTTTATTGCTTCCATTTCCAGTTTCAAGTCTTGAACTGTTTTATACATTTTATACATTTCCTGCTTCAATTTGGTTGTCTTAGTCTGCCAAACTTTCAATTTTTTTTATAGCCTTGTCTTTTTCCCACTCATGTTTGACTGAGTTAGCTTAGAGGTCTCTAATGGAATTCTCCATTGATTTCATTTGTAAAATTGTGGATTCTTTAAATTCTTTCAGGGATTTTTTTTTCTTTTACAGTCTCTATCATTTTCCAAAGTATAGATTTGTCATCATTTTCATGTGTTTCAGTTGTAGTGGGATGGTCAGAGCTTGCTGTACTAGCATAGCTGAATTTTGTTGGAGTTATATTTCCCTGACTTTTTCAGCTCTGTTCTTTCCCAGGCCTCTAGCCATCTGGTTGCTCTTAGATGTTTGTTCCTGGTGCCTGCTGGGCTTGGTGACAAGGAGGTATCTTTGGTATAGAGGCCTATAACTTGGTGATCTGTAGCTCTCTACAGGCTGGATGAGGTCTTATGTGAGGGCTGGTTCTCAGTGTGCCTCCCAGAGCTTACCCATTTCTGCTGTGTCCCAATTGGGTACTCAGGTCAGAGGTTGGGATGGGATGTGTGATTCCTATCTGCAGGTTCCTGAGATCCAGCTGGTCTTCTTAATGGTGTTGGTAGGGGTTGGCAGGCCACAGACTGTAAGCAAGAGCTGCAGTTCCCCTGCAGCTTGTGAGTCAGGACTGTGATCATAGTCCTCCCAAGCTGCTCTTCGGGTAATCAGTTTCAAGTTGCGCCTTATATCCAGAAGCACTGTGATGTGGTATAGCCAATGTCACTCAGGCAGTGAGCAGTGGTCCAGGGTTGTTGCACTGTTCCAGAGTTGGAGCTCTCTGTATTGTAGCCTGGGTGTAAAAAAAAAAAAATTAATTAAATTACTTTGGGCACCATTTGTACAAATAATTAATTAAATTGTTTAACCAGTATTAGATTATTGTTAATTGGTTCGGTGGCTAATCCTTAACCCACCAGTATAAATGAGCACACACAGACACCATCTGGATCTTAACAAGCCTAGGCCTGAGTTGTGCAATCCTGGCCCATCTAAGCTAGCTCTTAAGTCTATTACCCAAATATGACCACATATATACATACATCCCCGTGGACTGCCATTCTCCATACTAGCTGATGTTCCAGGCCATCTGGAATGATCCTCTTCATCTACCCCATGGCGTGTGCCTCCTTCTTCTTGCTCCTGGCTAGAATGAATTAATTCTGTGTCTAAAGCACAGGATTCCTGTTCTAGTCTCAGGAAGTCCAACCTTTCTCTGTCTTTGCCCAATCTCAGGCCTCAGCATTTTATTTAACCAATCAGAATCAATATAAGTAACAGACAGCAAACAGGCCCAATTAACATTTAGAATTCTTAACACTACCCCAAAACCTGGGTATTCAGCTGAGGGGCAACGCAGATGCTGGCAGGGAGTTTTGAAGTGGAATTCACATCCTGTCCATAGTCCTTGGATTTGGGGAAGCTCAGCTGTCTTATCCAGGCCAGAATCATTGTGTTCCAGTCTAGCCTGCCTTCAGCGGCATGGTTTGTAGCTAGGGTATCAGGACTGTGGTTGTGGCCCTCTCAAGCTACTCTGGGGGGAGTGTCTCAGGATCAACCTATACCTGTCAGAAGCTCTTTGGTTCGGTACAGCCCACTTGCTCAGGCATCATGATATAGTCCAGAACTGCTTTACTACTCTTGGTCAAGATCTAAATGCTGTGGACCGGGGTTGTAGACTGAGTCCCCTGCCAAAGTGGGCAGGGTAGGGAGTTCCATTATGGAGTTCACAAGGTGTCTACAGCACTTGGACTCAGGGGGAATCTCAGTCGCCTTTTCCCTGTCAGAGGTGCTGTGCTCCAGAGTAGCCTGTCTGGGTCAGCAAAGCTTCTAACAGATTCCCTGTTGCTAAGGTGTCAGGACTGTGAGTATGGACCTCTCAAGCTAGACTCAGTAGGGGGTCTCAGGATCAACCAGTGCCTCTCTGTCAGAAAAGATCTGTAGTCTGTCGCCACAGTCTAGGACCACTTCACTGCTCTGGGCAGAGTCTCCATGCCCTGGACTGAGGCTGTAGACTGAGTATCCTGCTGGAGTGGGCACAGGCAGGGAGTTCTACTATGTAGTTCACAAGGTGTCTACAACTCTTGGACTCAGCAAATCTCAGCCACTTTTCCTTGCCTGGATCTCAGTGTTCCAGAGCAGCCTGCCTGGGTCAGCAGGGGCTACCAACAGTCCCCCTGTAGGTAGGGGGTCAGTACTGTGGCCATGATCCTCCAAATCTACTCTCAGAAGAGTCTCAGAGCCAGCCTGTCCCACTCAGACTGAAATTCTGTGAACCAGTGCAGGCTGGTTTCTCCAACTACAAATAGTGGTTCAGAACTGCTTCACTGATCTGGGCTGATGCATAGATGCTGTACCCTGAGTGCACAGTGGAGAACCCAGCCAAGGTGCCAGGCAAGGGAGGGGGCAGGGAGTTCCAATATGTAGTCTATTTCCTGTACACAGCACACTGGATCTCAGGGAAGCTCAGCACCTGCCAGCTAGATCCCCCAGTTACTGGTCTGCTAGATGACATCATGCTGCAAATCTCAGGGAGAATCTACCTCAGTCGTCTTACCATAGTGGCTCTTCTGATTTTCTCCTGGGTGTCAGAATGCCTGCATGGAAGCTGCAGACTCAGGAAACCGAGGAAGGCCTCTGTTTGGTGGTCAAAACCATCAGCTGACATCCTGAAATGATCCAATATGTTTTCTCTTCCACTGCAGCAGTGAGTACAGTCTCCCAGCAGGAAGTGTTCCATGTCCCGTGCCTGGTGTCTCTGTTCTTCTAGTGTCTATATTTCCAGTACAGAGTTCTTTATTGTCCCTGGGTTTTCTGGGCAAGCCCAGATAGGCTTGTGCCTCACAAGCTGCCATTCAGCAGGAATAAATCTCTGTGGTGTTCCAGTCGGTCTTCCTGCCAATCAGAATGTGTCCGAGCTTATGGTTGCCATCTTGCTGCTCTGAATGCTAAATTCTTGTCCACAAAACTAATTTATGTAGTATTATTTTTATAGCCTTTAGCTAAGCAAATTAAGAAGAACAGTCATAATGTTAAGTAACAAAGAAACTAAATCAGTGGTTCTGACCTTCCTAATGTTGCAAACTTTTAATGCCGTCCCTTATGTGGTAGCAATCCCAACCATAAAATTATTCCATTGCTACTTCATAACTCTAATTTTGTTACTGGTATGAATCATAACATAAAGATCTGATACGTGGATATCTAATATGCAATCACCAAGGGGGTCATAACCCACAGGTTGAGAACTTCTGTATTAACAAGTATTCTTTTAAACTCAAATCTGCCTTAGTCTCTACCCCATTACATTAAAGAAATACTTTTTAATTTTGTATTGCAAATTATGAAGACATTTTAATGAAAATTAAGAGTCTCATAAAACTTTGTCACACTTTCATCTTTTAACATTTCTTTTAACCTATGTGTACATGCATTTGTAATATATTTAATTAGATTTTCAGTTAATATTTTGCAAGTGGACTTGGCCATAGATGACTCTAAATGTATGTTTTTATTATGTTCTGCTAGGAAATAAACATATTTGGGAATAATAAGGAAAACAATGTGATCATAAAGTGTAATAATACACACTTTGTTTGCACTTGGACAGGATAAGAAGACACTGTATAACTTGAACAATAGGAATGTGTCTAGGGAAAGGTGTTTCCCCTCAGATCGGAAGAACAGGAAAATGTCAGAGGAGAGGTGAACAAAACAGAGAAGTCTTACATGTTTAGATGATGTCACTCAAGAGCAATGGTGAAGCACCATCAGAGGTTTCCAAGGAGCCACAGCAACTTTATCTTATAATTACAAAGTTTTTATCTTATTATTATTCAGCAATTATAGGAAAAATGTGGGTTATGCAAATCAAACAGATTCTAAATTTATGAAAATATTCTTTGAAGAAGTACTTTTAAAATACTTACATAAATAAAAATATTGAGCTCTACAATGGTGGGGATTAGGACTAAATAGGTCAAAGCTTTGAATAGAAACAACCTAGGGACAACAATGTAGTGCTTACAAATAGTTAAAAGAATTTCAATTTGTAATATTGGTCTTTGAAACAGTATGAAGGAAAATATTTCAGTTACTTACTATTCTAAAATATTCAAATGTTCCTTTAATTCTGAAGCTTCATTTCGAAAAACACCACATCTTTTATATTTCACTATAAAGCATCATGCTGGAGATGCACAATATTTCAAATGCTATGTCATGTTTCTCATCTGTAGCAAAGCATTGCTTGTACAAGTATCATGCCCATTGGCAAGAAAGTAACTAAAGGTTCTCTGCTGAACTCATCAAATTTTGGTACTGAGGGCTAAATATAAGTTCCAGTTGAATAACATTGTATGTTCTTTAAGTACTGGAGTAAAAATGATAGGAAATTAAAATACATTTTAGAAGTAGAAACTACTTGAGGTCAGAAAAAATTCAAAAGTCTCTCAAAATATACTATTTGATCCATTTTTTAATTATTCCTAAATTGATCTAATTCAATAAACTAACTAGATGGATAAAATCATGGATTGTTTGTGCTTATTTCTTTCCAATTATATTAAGATACAATAAAAACTGCATAATAAATGTTTATCATGTCAATTAATGTCATTATAATGAAAATTATCTAAATGTCCCAGTAAAAAGTACCAGATGAAATAGATAATCAGTGAGCAAAATAATATTGAGACTTTAAAAAGGTTATAAATTATTTCAATTGATATGGAAGATGATCATAAGAATTACAAAATTATGAAAATTCAAATCATAAATGAATGCATGCATCATATTTTATAAGTGTACATGCATCTAAGAATCATGTTTCTTTTATTAGTGGATTTAAGGAAATTTTTATTATATTATGTGCATTTTCTAACTTTTTAGATCAAAGGTATATATCTTAATTTTGATTAAAACATTTTTAAAGATTTATACCTGATGTATTGCTTTAAATTCATAACCAATGTGGGGCCAGGAAGCCCTGTGACCAGGCTGGCTGGCCTGGAGCAAGAGTGAGGTTGAGGTTTGTCCAAACCCTGAAAATCTCATCTTGAGATGGGCAGGAATAGGATCGTCCCTCCCTGCCTTAGGCCTTCATGTCTCTAAGCACTTAGTCTTATCGCCCTGCCTCCACCACCTTGAGGAGGTCACATAGCCTGGTGGTCAGGTTATAGGTTAAACTTTCTTTCTCTTTACCAAGTCATGTCCAGCAAGTACTTAGTAATCTGCTTCATGCAAATAAGGCATCCTAAGTACCTTGGCCCTATCCAATGATGTACACTCACACTGAAAACCTCTGTCCACTCTGCAAAGGTTTAAATAGCCTTTGTTCCCCCCAATTAAACAAGCTTTCACTGAAACTGTCTCCCAAGAAGGCTGTTTCTCAGGCACTCACCACCACTGAGATTTTGCATTGTACTCACCCCCTAGCTAAGCTTCCCTCCTCCAAAACAGTTCAGTGTACAACAAGCCTGGATACCCTAAGTTGATAAGCTCACATGGGGCAACAAACCATGAGTCATTTAATTTAAGAGCAAAGCAGTTCATTGCTATATTTTCAACAGTCTTCTACCCTGTCACCTAGAATACAGTAAGTAATTAAGATTTTAAATCAAAGTAAACTATATATGTTATTGTCTTTCAAGGTGATCAATTGTATAGGTTTAAGGCAGAAATCAACCAATTCTATAGAAATTAATCTTTATAAAATCAATGCAAAGTTTTTCCATTTTGAAATGTAATTACACAATGTTTCTACTAAACACTAGATACTAACAAACTAATACCCCAATGATAGATATTATTTACTTCTTTTGAAGTTATCTGTCATGGAGGTCCCATAGAGCCCTATACAGTACAGACTATTGCCAATGCTCTTGGTTATCTATCAAAAGTTGATGTTAAGTCTCTACAACATACCTGAGTCATAGAACATTCAGAAAGCAAGATAATACTGACCTGGAAGTTTCATCTCTTCTGCTGAGCTTTCATATTACTGGCAGGATTTATGCATGTCACCTGAGGAGAAAAGTAATTATCAATCCTACCCACCTGCAAACTCTGCTATCTATGATAACGAGTGGCCTGGCAAGACATGCCTACTCATTTATCTGTGGCATGAGCATCATGGAAGTAGCCAAACACTTTCTGACTAGATTTAAGTGTTGCTCCACAAGATGAAATCTATATCTGATACCATTGTTGGGGCAAGAACTTATAGTTAGATAGGTTATAGGTCCTCAAGGAGAACATACTACTATTATTCTGCTAAATGGACATAGTATTAAACTAACTTCTAATGAAGTTTCATTACATTCACAGACTAATGCATCTGTCAATCCTCAACAGAGAAGTTTTTATTTGCAGTAAATAGTGATTAACATAGAGACAAACATATGATCAATGTATACAAAATAAGAAAATTCAGAATGTTTTGTCCTAAACAAAACATTTATACTACACTCCCTCCTTCCAAGGCTCGGGGATAATTGCAGAAGAAGGAATGGAGAGTGTAATAGCAAGAGGTGATATATTCTTACAAGGAGAGAGTTTCTTCTGGAAACACCAGGGCTTGTATTTATATGAACTCACAAATAGTTGTGATAGCATACACAATAACTGTACAAGCCCAAGACAGATCAAATCCCTCCATGAAGAGGGGACTTGGGCACAAAATCCCACACTTGAAAATGATTAGCTGCTGAGAGAGGGAGATTCCATTTTCTCTAAGAGTATAGCCCCTCGTAAATAGTTGGTGCTTCAGTCGAACCCCCTACATTCAAGAATATTTGGTAATCACAAATTAGTCTTGGAGGAAAAAAGACACAGAGCTGGGTGTGAATATAACAAAAGCACAAAACAGAGTATATTAAAATCCCAAAGAGCAAATAAATATTTTCCTTTTAAAAAAGATGCATTTTTTATTTTGTAAGTGCCGAATTTAAAAAAATTACTCACTAAATTGATTTTATCTGAGGTTCTGGACTATATTTCCAGGAATTTATGAAATGTCTCTACATATACTTCTGCAATGTTACTCTATGTACTTATGTGGCAGTGCCTTCTTAGCACTAATTATTATAAAATAAAAATGCTTAACAATCTTGAAATTTTTGACAATGCTCTATATCTTGCAGCATCAAATACTAATAAAAATTAATTCTTTATGAAAAAGTAAGCAACCACACCCATCTCATTAGTGTGTATACTAGAGAATTATTTAAAATAGGAATTCATATTTATTATCAGTAAATGCTGATTTGCATACATATTTTATCAATGGACATACCTGGAGTCACATAAGTTCTCGGGGTAAAAAGTGCTCTCAAGTGGAAATCTTAAGAAACAACCCAGATGCCCTTCAACAAAGAGAAGGATAAAAAAACCTGTGGTACATCTACACAATGGAATACTACTCAGATATCAAAAACAAGGAAATCATGCAACTTGCAACCAAATGGATGGAACTAGAAAAGCTCATCCTGAGTGAGCTAACTCAGAGTCAGAAGCATGCACATGGTGTTTATTTACTTATAATTGGATTTTAATCCTATAGTACAGGATAATCATCCTACAACTAACAGACCCAAAGGAACAGGAATTAAGCATAACTATCCTATGAGAAATTTTACCCAACAGCAAATCAAAAGAGCAGCAGATGCTGAGACACACAGTCAAACATTAAGTGGAGCTCTGGAAGCCATATATATATGTAAGAGAGGGAGGAGGAATAGATTGACCCGGAGTGGTCAAGAACAACACATGAAGATCAACAGAGCCAACTAACCTAGATACCTAGACTTACAGCGGCTGAAACACTAAACAAAGTAGGGAGAAAAGGAGCTTAGATTTGACCTAGACCCCAGTATACAAATATAGAGGACAGGTAACTTGGTCCTCATACAGATCCCTTATCAAGGAGGGGTGGGGCGGTCTCAGTCATGGACTTTGTTAACTGTTATTGGGACACTTTGCCCTAGTGGAGACACCATGTAGGCCCGCAGTGCATGAGGAAGCTCATAGCCCTCATATGACTGATGAACTGAGAGAGGCTGAAATGTGGGGGCACCCCACAGCAGAGGAGTAGGATAGGTGGGAGAGGGAGGAGAGGGTGGAAGGGGAGGAGGGAGGGAGGGACCAGGAGAGGATGAAGGAGGGGGCTGTGATTGAGATGTAACCTGAATTAATAAATAAACATATTTTTAAAAGAATACCTTATTTAATCAATCTTATAAGTTCTGAAACACTTTAGGTATGACTTTCTGATCAGACAGGACCTCTTGAATTTAATCACAAGAATTAAATCCCATGCTTACTAAATCTTCTATCTTCTTAATCAATAATCAATTTATGTATTGGAAAACAAGGGGAAAAAGTAAAAAGAATGCTCATCTTCAAAAATAGAATAGGCCAACAATGAAATAGACCAATAAGCCATTATACTGTAATGTGATTATTACAACGAAGATATGTGGGATTAAAGTTAAAGTAGAAAGAAAACTGCTTTGGTGTCTCAAGATGCTATCACATAGGAATTTATGTTTAACTGATATTGAGTTTGCCTTTCATAATTGTTTGTTTCAAAATTATTTTATGTCTATTTATACTTTCATTGAAGTCTGTATACTATTCCACTTATACATTCACCAATTCAGTGAATTTTAATTTTTTTTCAGTCCTAGGCATTGAACTTTGGGCCTTGTGTATATTACTTAAGTATTTTACCTCTGAATTATCTATAGACAAAAATTCAAAAAGCTTTACTTTGCTCTATATGCCAGACATTTCTTTAAAGACTAGGCAATAACAAAATATAAACCTCTTACTTTCATGTAACTGATTTTAGTATGTACAGTTAAGAAAAGTAACATGTCCACATCCAGTTGGACCAGCACCATTTGTTGAAGATGCTGTCCTTTTTCCATTGTACGGTTTTGGCTTCTTTGTCAAAAATTAGGTGACCATAGGTGTGTGGGTCCATTTCTGGGTCTTCAATTCGATTCCATTGATCCACTGGTCGGTTTCTATACCAGTACCATGCTGTTTTTATTGCTATTGCTCTGTAGTACAGCTTGAAATCTGGGATGGTGATACCTCCAGATTTTTTTTTTTATTGTACAGGATTGATTTAGCTATTCTGGGTTTTTCGTTATTCCATATGAAGTCGAGAATTGCTTTTTCCAGGTCTATGAAGAATTTATAGGAGTTTCATTGAATCTGTATATTGCTTTTGGTAGGATGGCCATTTTTATTATGTTGATCCTACCTATCCATGAGCATGGGAGATCTTTTCATCTTCTGATGGCCTTTTCAATTTCTTAACAGCTCAGGATCTAAGACCAGCAATCAATAAATGGGACCTCATGAAACTGAAACGCTTCTGTAAGGCAAAAGACACTGTCATTTGAACAAAACGGCAGCCTACAAATTGGGAAATATAACTCTGTAACTCAGAGAACAACTCTGGACTGCAGTGACATTCCAAATATGTCCAAAATCCTTAAAAATCTCTCATGGTTTAGCAATGGTAAACCAAAAAAACATCTTTTCTACCTCCCGATATAGGGAAAATCAAAGACAATATAGCCAAAATTCAAACAAAGAAACAAGAACATTCCCTCCCTGGTGAGACAAACCAACAGACCAACAAAGGGAAAAGGACCCCCTGTGCTTACTGCTCACAGGAGAAAAGAACATATAACATAGACCACCTTAAGGGGCCAACTCACCGAGGAGCTGCCCAAGGGGTCATGTGTGCTCATTCCATGGATGTGGAAGAGTCCCCAGGGAATGAGTGATCAACAAGCAAGGAGACGACCTCTGTTCGATGGAAAATTGAGGACCCCAAAAAAACAGCGGTTGAGATGAAAAAGCAGACTCTGACCAAGGTGTAGTCAAAAACCCACCCCTGCATGGGTAAAGAGACCACGTTGGATGCCAGATGTTACTGGGGCCCAGGCCCAGGACTCTTGGGAGTGGGGATGAGCTGGCATGGAATCAATGACCCAGATTCCTCCTACACATATGAATGTAACAAATACTTCCACAAAATCTACATAGAATACTAAAGACAACTGGGTCAGAAATGTACTTTAATACACATTATTCGTTGTTCACAGCCATTCTGTTAGTTTGTTAATTATTCAGGCATAACATTTGAGGAATATTACTTTTGCATTATGAATGTCTATAAACTATTTGTTAAGCTGAATTGGTTGTGATGAACTCCCTTCAAATTCCTATGTCTATTTTGCTTTTTTTGTTTTGTTTTGTTTTTTGCTTATTCAAATCTCAAAAGAATGATACCTAGATAAGAGCATAATATGACTTCTTGCAATTCATTTTCTATGATAAAGAATCAACCAATTTTCTTGTAATTTTATATAAATTTCCCATTTTAAATTTAAAATTTCAGCAACAAAAATAAGGGAGGCAATGAAGTTGGTTTTGTGTTTTTATTTTTCTTGTAATAGGACTTCATTTATGTATGGTACTTAAATACATAATGAAACGTGTAAATAGTTTGTGTTTCACAACTAGAACAATTAACTTGAAAATGATGCTTAGAATAAATGCAGCAGGATAACAATAATACTTTCAAATGTATAAGAGAATTTTAACCTGTGAAAGATGCTAAACTATAATGATGAATTACAAGTCTGCAAAATGAATTTAAAGATCTATGTTGATAGTTTCTCTGGATTACCATTTTTGACATGTACATTCACTATAAAGAATCACAGATATCATTTTGTCAAGTAAGATATTTTGTTAGCTTGTGCTTATCATAACAGTAAAGGTGATGTTAGAGTCAGGGAAAATCTCTAACTCAAATCTTAATCTTCACAATGTGCTTAATTAGCCACCTAACTTTTTATTTGAATAAAAATGAATCCATCTGATTAATGTCTTTAAACTGAAATCAACAATTTGACTTTGTTTGGAATATAAAAATACAGCCAACTTTGAATAATAAGAAGCATGATTAATTGATGTCAGAGTATTGCTGTGCACTGCAATTTTCCCAGTATTGTTGAAATGTTAAACTACTCAGTAGGGCTAAAATGACATTACAGAAAAAATTTCAGGATGAACTATATAAACTTTATACTAATAATAAGATCTTGAACAGGAGCAAAGGGTGTTACTTTTTGTAACCAAATGGTAGATGACAAGGCATTTCCAAGCAAAATGATACATTAACAAAAGTTCATGTAATTTTAGAAAGCTAAGATACATGAACCCTTTCCTAAGTTTTCCCTACTATAAATTTCATTATAATTGGTTAAGTATAAATTCATGAAGCTTTTAGATTCATCTTGCTGATAATTTCCCATTTGTCAAATTTTGTGTAATAAACTAGCTGAAAATGACTGAAAACTTCCATTTTGTTACTTATTTTTGTTTACTTAATATTAATCATATTAATTCTTTCCTACATTCACCAAGTATAATTCTATTATAAACTATGGATGGTATCAAATGCCATTTCTGCAATACTTCGAAGAGAGGGATATATTTTTTTCTTGTAATAGGATTTCATTTATGTATGTTACTGAATATATTATATTGTTCTGACTACATACATGGCTCCAATAAACCCAAACAGAAATTAACCTCTGAAAATTTGTAACAAACTAGATTTTAACTGTGCCCTTGCTAGTTTTTTGTCATTTTGATACACATTAGACTCACTTGGAAAGAGGGAACCTCAACTGAGAAATGGTTGTCCTGTGGTCAAACTTATGGTGCATTTTCTTCATTGATAGTTGATGTGGGAAAGCTTGGATCTCTTTAGACAATGATTCCACCGGGCAGGTGTTCCTTGTGTGTTTAAGAAATCAGGATGAACAAACTGTGAACAGCAGGACAGCAAATAACATTCCTCCATTGTATCTAGTTCAGTTCCTATCTCCAGCTTTCTACCTTGGGTTCTTGCCCTGACTTCCTTCAGTGAAGAAATATAAAGTGGAAATACAATCTTAAATAAACTCTTTCCTCCTCAAATTGTTCTTGGTAATGATTTTTGATCAGAGCAACAGAACCCCAAACTAAAAATATCTATATGTCATTGAATAATATTGACTAAAATCATCTCATAATTGGCAGCTGGTATTAAACATTACTACAGTTTTCCAGAATAAGAACAGAGAAAGCTTCCAGTCAAGTAGGAAGAACTAAATTTTCAATGCTTTGCATATTTAAATAGCTTTGATTTAAGATTAATGTACATGTAGTTTTTTTTATAGACTCCTGTGCAAAGCATGTAAACATATGAGTCTCGCCATGCTTGTATTTTTTTTCTTTCAGACATGAGATGGGATGTTTCCACCCAGTTCATATATGCCTAGATATCAACAAATAAAGTTGATCAAAACAAGTTCCTAAGAACACTTCCAAGTCTTTTATCCTAAGAAGCCAAAGATATATCCCTCCTAGTTAATGACATCTACTTCAGAATCTATAAAATGTGTTTCCAGCACTGCATGTATTTTTCTGAAATAGCACATAAGCTGACTAAGAGTCAAGTCTTCCTTCTAGAGAGTAGTTCATTTATTCTTAGGACCTGTTTATTGGGGAAAATGAAATTTTATTTGAATGATTGATTGTGAAAAACATAATCTTTGGGTTAGTCATAAGTGAAGAAATGGTCATTTGTGAAGATGTTAGTTGGAAAAGGACCTGATGAAGAATATGTAAATGAATTCTAATTAGTCTGAAAGGCTCTAAGAATGCCTCCTGTGGTGATATTACTGTCTTCAATAGACAATACTTTTTGTTAGCAATAGTAATCTAACTTTAAATATACATTTAAAATTTTTCCTTTATGTTTTATCACTGAAAATATGCAGAAATAGCTAAAGAATTAATCTGTTTGCTGTAGATATTCTGAAATCTTGACTGAACAAAGTGTCTAGTAGAAACTTTAAAAAGGAGATATTTAATAAATGTTATTGCATATAATCTAATATCAGATAATCTAAGGGAACGTGTCCCTTTCTTATAAAGTAAACAATATTAACAAGTGGATATTAACACTACTGTGTCTGTGAAATCACTTAGCATTTTACAAAGGAAGACAAAACATTTTGTAAAATGAGTCTTTGCCTGATTGTGATGGTTCAGATTTAATTGGAAGCTCTGCATCATGGAAGATCTAGTCACTACAGTGGAGTGAATATTTGATCACATTATGATCTCTGTAAAAGTAAAAAATTAAATTATTTACCTTTATTTATATTATGATTAATTGGTCGGCAGTGTTAATCCTTAACCCACCATTATAAATGAGCACACACACAGACACCTGGTGGATTATAACAAGCCTTAGCCTAGATTGTGAAATCTTAGCCCATCTAAGCTAGATCATTCTATTCTCCAAATATGAACACACACACACACACACACACACACACGCACACGCACACGCACACACACACACACACACACGTCCCCTGGGACATATTCTCCAAGTTACGCCGATGTAGATGTCTGCTTCTTCCACACTTGACTTCTTCCCATCTATCTCTCTGCCCCAGAAGCCTGTGAACCTTTGTCCACCCCCCACCTATCTTCTGCTCAATCACAGGCCTTGGCATTTTATTAAAGACAATCAGAGACAATCATTAGAAAGCAAGGTAACACAGCATTACTTGGTGTACAGCAAGCCTCTGGGAGAAGCTTAATTAACATTTAGAATACATAACATATCACTGCATCAGAACTTGGAGTTTGTGAATTGAAAAATCTGTTTCTAATTGTGGAGTGGTTCAGCCTTTAATCTTAGAGCTCTCTGTTTATTGTAAACAAGTACTTATGATGTGGCTCAGCCCTAGAACATTCCTTTAATCCAAGAACTTTCTGTACACAGGATTAAATAAAATTAACCATAGGTCAAGAGGCAGAGCAAGAAACCAGCTGACAGGGATTAAGCAGAAAGGAGGGACATTGAGCTGAAGGGTGCTTAAGACAGTGTGAAGAAGCTGGGAGTTCTTCTTTTGAGTTTTTTCCTTAAAAAGTCTTTCTCCTTTACGGCTTCTTCCTGTAGGTTCTTCTGGGCTTTTTAGCTTAGGGCTTTTGACTTTTATCTTTGAGACCTTTTGGCTTTTTGTTTTAGGAACATCATCTATGTGCTTTCTCTTCTTCTCTTAGCTAGCAAGTTTTCGACCAAGCACCTGGCTCATGAGTCTTCATTAGTAAAATCAAACAACTGGGAAGTTTTAGTTTTTTAAAACAACGTATATTTATCCATAAAGTTTTTGTTTAGTAGGACAACTTTCATCACTCTGAGAAATCTGAGGTCAAATAACTGCTTTATTTGTTTAAAAGAAGAAGGGACTGGCACATTTTTGTTTGTGTGTTTGTTTGTTTTTTGAAACAGGGTCTTGCTTTATAACAGTGCTGAAATCAAATCAAAATCAGTGATTCGTCTTGTAAATGAACATTTTATTAAACTATATTTAGCAGTACCTAATAAACTATAACCTATAAACACTTAATGCCTAACAATACTACCCTAACCAATTTGAAAGGATACCAAGATTCTCTAACGCAGGTCCGTGAGGGCAACTTGGTTTGCAGTCTGTCTGTAGGCACATCTAAAACAGCATTCAATAGTCTGTCTCTGGCATTATTATGGTGGCCTCTTGTAGAAATAATTAAGCTATTTACCAGTATTTATATTTTATTTGATCGGTCAGTGGCAGTGTTAATCCTTGACCTGCCATTACAAATGAGCACACAGACACCTTATGGATTTTAACAAGCCTTAGCCTAAACCTGAATTATTTTGACCAATCTAAACTAGCCCCAAATAAAACAACAATATATACATATGTCCCCTTGGGCTGTTATTCTGCACGGTACGCTGATGTTCCAGGCCACGTGGAATCATCTTTCTCCATCTACTTCATCATATCTTCCTCCTCTTTCACCTCCTGGCTTCTTCTAACCAAAATCCTCTCTGTCTGCCCCAGAAGCCCGTGAACCTTTGCCCCAACTACCTTTCTCTCTGTTCAATCACAGGCCTTGGTATTTTATTAAAGGCAATCAGAGACAAAGATTAGAAATCAAAGTAATACAGCATAACTTTATGTACAGCAAGCAGGCCTCTGGGAGCAGGTTAATTAACGTGTAGAATGCATAACAACACCCAGTCAGCCTCTGCCTCAATTCAGCTTAGGTTTGGGGCTTTCTCCTCAGTCTCAGGGCATAGCGTTGCTCACTGGCTTCTGCAGCCAGCCTGATTCAGCTACTCAGCTTGGGGCCAGGTTCTCTCAGCTGAGACTGTCCACAGACACCTCAGTCCACCGTTTGAACTAGCTGAACCCCTCAGGGCAGTTGCTGTTCCTCACAGCTTAGTCTTTGGTCTCACTTCCTTGTCGGGGGGCCATTTACTCATCTGAGCCTTGTGTTTGGGGTCTCTCACTGTCATGGCTTCAGAGTGTGTATGCACCTCTTGCCTCACGCCTCAGGTGGGCGGTGTCTCTGTCTGCAGTCCTGCCTCAGTTGCTTTACTCCTGCTGCTGTGGCATCAGCCAGTCCCAGCTTTCTTCAGACCATTATTACTGTCATTTCCTAGGTTCCCCAGGCTGGATCATGCCTCATGCCTCGATCACGTGCCAGTGCACCTTAGGCTACTCTACTCCCACTGCTGTCTATCTTTGCAACTTTTCCTGGCCTTCTTGGACTGGCTCACGGCAAGACTGACTGACTCTCTCTCTCTCTCTCTCTCTCTCTCTCTCTCTCTCTCTCTCTCTCTCTCTCTCTGTCAGACTCCGCCTCTCAGTTTTTATGTCTAGGCTTCTATATGCCTGTGTCTTATCGCCTCCCTCTCCTGCTGTATTAGTGTGGCCTCAGAGCTGGCAGAGGGCATATGTTGCTTCACACCTTGTCGTCTGTTGAGCAGGCGTCTCTTGAACGGGGCTCCTCTCTCACGTGAAGCTCT
This sequence comes from Lophiomys imhausi, assembly GCA_907164525.1. Classification (NCBI taxonomy): domain Eukaryota; kingdom Metazoa; phylum Chordata; class Mammalia; order Rodentia; family Muridae; genus Lophiomys; species Lophiomys imhausi. The sequence continues at coordinate 771,797 of CAJQZJ010035532.1, read as the reverse complement.
CTGGCTTAAACAGGTCCTCTGTCGTAATTCACAGCTCGTGGGCTTTCTCACAGTAACTGGTGGCCCTTGGCCCCCGCCTTCGTCCAGGCACTGATCTCTGCCTCTGTCAGAGCCACAGCTTCAAAACTTTCATTTTGGCTCTGCCTCTCCTTGTCCACAAGTCTTGCCAAGTCTATCTTTTAAAATGAAGTAGTGACCAGCAGCAGTTGAGCAGTGTTCAGTACCTGAACGCTTCAGCTAGTGTCTTTCAAAGTGTGGCTGCATTGAGCAGCCCTTTTTCAGTTTCGCAGGCTTTCAGAGTGCCTTCTCAATGGTTGGGGCTATGTGCTGTCAGGTGCCAGGCTGAGCTGTACGCACCTTAAGCGTCTGTGTTTCAGAAGCCCTTTATAATTCCCTGGAGAACTCTCATTAAGCATTTTGCTGGCACCTCCTGAGTTACAGGCATGGGCTACCACCCCTGACTACCTGGTCCCTTTTAAAGAAGTTAACTATAATGTGGGACACATCATCTTAGTAGCATCACAGACTTCTGCTGGTCTGTGCTGCATTACTTTCTATAATGTTATAAAAGCTTAGAATTAACTTCTGGCTAAAGTCTAGCATTGGACAATGAGAAATACTCCAGCTACCTGTAAGAGAGGAATTCCACAGCTACTGAGTATGACAGAATGTTTTCTAAACAGATATATAAGCATTTTAGTACCATTCTTGGTTTCTTTCCAATTGCATAGTTGAAGAGTCATTTCAAAAAAAACTCATCAGAAAGAAGAAAGAATTGAAAAAAAGCAGAAATATGAAATGATTGGGCAAAGGTATTATTTTATATAGAATGCCCAATTACCATGGTAATTTAAACACTGGAGTACATTGACACTTTCACAGTTTTGTTGATATTAAAATGAAGAAAAACGTTTGAGACTTTTAGAGAAAGATCAGTTCAAATTTTAGGGTTTCTGGACATAGTTTTTGTTTACTATCTATAACCTTATGATCCCCAGGACAGTATTTTCAAATGCAAAATATCCTTTGAACTGCAGATGACAGACTCTAACAGAAGATGGTTATACTTAATGTTTCAAATAAAACAAAGAGTCTCAATGAGCACGCTTATTACCCCCATATCAAATTAATAGCTTCCCCCTGCTCAAGCTAAAAGCCGATACAATTGCTTCTAACTTCATTACTAAATTGATCCAGATTCCTCCTCTAAACCATATCATACAAAAATTTACTTCAAAGTTGATTTTTTTTTTCCAGAAATCAAATCACTACCACCATCTGTGTAGTGGCACAAGCAAGAAATTTGCCAATGATCAAGAATTTTTTCTTTCTACCTCTGACTGTCAACACACATAGAACTCTGTTTAATTCTTCTGCTTTCTTTTCTTATAACTCCACCCTATCTCCTTTTTCTCTTATTTTCTTTCTGAAAGTATATCTGAAAGATCTACTCTCTACAATTCTCCAAAACCCACCTCCATTTTGCACCCTAAGCCACCACTCTATATCAAAACATTAACCAGTTTCAAAAAGACACCACTAACACCATACATATGTCTGAAAGACAAAATGTTTCATATCATAACTTTCATAATTAAATAAAAAGAAATGTAAAAGGTAATTCTTTTCAGATGAAACAAATTATGAAGCATTTTTCAATTATCTTATATTCACTTGGCGATGAGTATTGTCTTTGACTCCTTCTTCTCATATCCCTCCTACACTTAGCTATCTCTGGGGTCTGTCAGCCTATCCCTACGATTCCTGTAACCTTTTTATTTGCAAAAATAAAAATACATGGTGCTCCTTATTCTGTTTATAAAAGTAAAAAAAATAGTTCATTGCACATTTTTTTCAAAAAACTATGGTAAAAATGAAACAATTATTTTCATATTTTAAGAAATAACAATTATCAAAATTTTAGGGTAAGGTTTTCCAAACTTTATATGAATTTTGTTCTCTGTTTATCCTTTATTCTTTCCTCTTCTTTCTTTCCTCCTGCTTCCATTCTTTTTTTTCTTCATTTTTAATTCCTCTTTCTTTTTAAGTTAAAGTCCTCTTAAATTTCAGGAGCTGTTCAAATTTCTCAGGATATTCATAAAATGATGTTACCCTCTCTGAAGTTTGTTACTAGTATAAATAAAACAAATAAATAAATATAACTGTACATTTTAGTTAGGGATATAAAAACATAAAGAGAATTTGTAATGGGGTGACTTTATACGTAATATTGATGAAAATATGAAGAAATATCTTTTCAAGAAAATGACATTTAAACCAACCCCTGTAGGAAAGGGGAATAGTAAAACACATTTTCCATTGAGAGGGAAATGAGAAAAATGTTGGGAGAGAGGTTTGATCACCTGAACAAGATCTGAACCATTACAGCTCCATTTCACATGCCAGTGTAAATGGAGGAAAGCTCACAAAGACCCTAGTTGAAGAGCTACAGACTATTGAGAGAAAAAAAAATTAGTGTTCTCCAAGGATAAGCCCCCTAATTGGTTATGCAATATTGAGTAAATATATATTTTTATATTGTATATATTATATAATGTATATTTTATATGCATGTGTATTTAGTATTATCCACTCAATATTGGATATATATAATATGTATGATTACATATTATATGTGTGTATATATATATATGAGCAACACTAATGGGACTCAGTAGGTTGAATTTATATATGTAGCAATAATGATTAAAGAAAAGGAGGTTATGAATTCAAGATGGAATAAGGTGGGTACATTTGGAAGGAGGGGAGAAATAGTAGGATATACATATAAATACAGTACTCATATACAAAATTCTCAAGAAAACAAAAATTTTAAATAATTGTATGTAAAATATCTGTTATGGAGAAAGATTTTCTAAGCCCTTACAATTTTTGTCCATATGTGTAGAAAATTTTCTTATGTCATATATTTTACAAACCGTGACCTGTATATTCCTACAGTATGATTTTAGGGCAATTAAACACTTTATTCATCCAAGAAATTCAGATGAGTGATAGAGATTATAGTGATCACCTAACACTTCAACTTCTTCTTTTTCCAGACTCATTATTGTCATGGAGCATCATACAGTAAGTTCTCAGAACATTACAGGGGCTTTGTTCACTTTTGCATTGTCAAAGAATATTACACATTCCTAAATACAGCTATATTAATAATCATGTCAGCAGGATTTCTCAGAGTGATTATATAGAATAGAGAAATCCAATCACAAGCAGAAATATAAGTGGCAAATATTGCTAATCTACTGACTGTTGATGGTGCTGGATTGCCACTGCTCCCTGATATACTTTAGTTGTTCTCAAACTTAATTGTGCATAAATTCAGTTGGAAAGAATTTTTAAATGACAGTTTTCAGGGTCCCACTCTAAGTTTAAGTGATGTGTGAAACTTTGATTGTTATATGGTTTTAAACCTACAGAATAGGAACCACACCTTGAGAACAAACATTCTACTACAGTTATTTTTAATTAATGCTTATTCCAAAAATACTCTTATATTTCAGTATTGCTTCTTAAATGACACTTTTATGTTAATCAATTTAATACTTGTGCCAATTTACATCATTCCATTAAATTGCTCAAAGTTGCTTGATTGCCTAATAAACCACTTACAGCCTACATGCAATATTTATAAGTACGTGTTTTAATGTTTCCTATGATGTTTCCTATGATCATCTTTTCTTGTTACCTATCCAAAAGTACTAACCTACTTTGCAAGGGCTTATTTTTTTGCTTCTCAGATAAATATTAGAATTATGTTTTAAGATACAAGTAAGAACATTCTATTTGAGATTTCATTGGGTTTATGTTAAATTTCAAGATTAATTTTGAGAGAATTATATTTTAAGTCATTCAAGTTTGAAATGTGTTTGCCTTCTATTCAAATCTGCTTATAAGTACCTAAGTGAAGATTGCTTATCACCTCTTGCATGGGCTAATAAAATAATCTTCTGTAACTCATCTACCAATTTAAATCTGACATGAAAATATTTCCAGATCAATGTGCCCAAATCAGGGCATTCAATATAAAATCTGCTACTTGAACATTGTGATATTTGCATTTCAACGCAAGTGAGGTAAAAACTCTTTAACACGTGCTCCAGTTTTTAGCCAAACTCTCATGATTAATGAAACCTAATGCCATTGTCATTCCATATATCTAAGAACAAAAGAACTTTGGAATCTTGGAAACTCAGAGCTGCCCAAGTTGGAGTGCATATACTAAATATGAATCTAATATATTATTTTTAGTCAAGATCAGTAAGTTTCTTCATGTAAACAAGAGTACCCTTCCAAGCTAAGAACATGCTTCAACTCTGAAGTCCTAGAGTACTCTAACCTGTTTCACTTCCATTGTGCAAAGCTGTATAAAAAGGCCAAATGTCTAATTCAGCTATCCTGGTTTATGTTGAAATTCCTTTAAACAAGGAAGGAGAAAGAACGTCTGAGTCAAAAAAAATCAGCATTTTCTAATCTTCTTTAGGAATCACTTATTATTAGGTAAACATGGAGAGCGAACTAATACATTTGCTAATTACATTGAATAATGGAGCATACAAATCAGTAAACAATTCAATCACCGAGTACTATGAGATGGCCTGTTCCTGAGGACTTCCTTAAAACTTAGTCTCCATATTATTTGGAACAATACTTATTGTTGTAGCAAAGACATCCTGAAAGTTCCAATGGCTCAACAAAATAGAAGTTAATTTCTCATTAATGTGAATAGTCAAATGTATTTGTTCCTCTTCAACATGCTACTTTCCTCCATATGTTGACTGAAAGAAACAGTTTCCAGAGTCAGTCCTGGAACTCCTTTGTAGGAAGCCGGCAGCGAGAAGAGATAAGCACTGCAAAAGCACAGCAGCCTCCTCAGAATAAACTATCTCCAAAGCTGAACATATTATTATTGAAAATCAGGCACATGGTCACAGCAGAGTGCATAGATTCCTATAAGGAAATGTCATTGGGATGGAGAAAATGTCACCATTGGCTGGGCAGCTACATTAAGATGACAGCTCTACATAATGGAAGTGTAGGAGTATCAGTGTTTGCTACAAGATGAATTGTCTCTATCAGCATCTTGAACTGCTTATCAACTGATGAAATATCAGTATTTTGTATATTGTACTTGATACTTTTTTTCTTTACTCTATTCAGGACATGGTATGCTCTGGTATTCATTATTGAATTTCACACTTTGTGATCTAATCATCCTGGTTTCTTCACTAATTGTTTTGTGTGCAGATTTCTGGCTTTCCAAACAGATTATAAATTCATGTAGAACAGATTATATGTAGCAAGAACAGGTATTAATTATTATTAAATTCAACTGAATGCTTCCACACTTCTGAAAACCCTACAAAAAAAGCCTCATAATCCCTCACATCAAAATTAAGCTCCTTAGACTTTGCTGTTATTCTTCCAACCACCCAGTCATCTGCATCTCCCCTCACACTACCTAAGTCAATCAACTCTCCAAAATTCACTGAAAATCTAGAGGCTTTTCAGAGGCAGTGAGTTAATTTAAGCAAAATTCTCCAAATGTTTTAGTTCAAATCTGTATTGTAAGTTATATTAAATTTATTTGGAAAGGAGCATATAGATATAGATAATTCATGACTGTAAATAAAGCTAGATGTCTTAGGAAACAATTAAATAAGGTAGTAGGATTTTAAAAATGGTCTTTATTTGTTGCTAAATACTCATTTTAAAAATAGATATAATTACATAATTTGTGTATGCTACCAAAAATCTGAGTAATTACTCTATTTGTTAATTCAGACACACAATTAAAAAGTCAGTTTTCCCTTATTCTCACAAAAGTTTATATCCTAGTGTTCGCAGGATGTATTTGTGTCTACTGTGTCCAAACAACAGTACTTCTGTTCATTCTTAAAAGGAGTCCCTCTTTAGGTAATAACTTATATGGTTATCATATCCAAATCCCCCACCCAAGTCCTTTTTTTCCTCTGAAATGGGGATGGAAAAATACCATCATAGTGGCTTCTGAAGTTTGTCTGTCATTACTGAAATGACATTATTCCATACTGTTGTAGTAGTCATTTTTTTCTGAAGCAACACTGTCTGTTATTGCCAATATGGCTAACAAAATATGAATGGTATTACTGTTGATACTTTCATCATATATCGGCTAATCTTCTAGTGCTGCTATGCTTTACTTTCAGTATTACTATTTCTATTCCCCTTTACACTAGGAAAGCACATCTTTCCAACAAGTTAATACAATTAAATAACTCAGAGCAGTATATCCTTGTGAGCTTTATGCTTTTGAATAGAGGTAATGTTATAATTATTTGAATGGACCATTTGTTGGTATGCATACAATAACCTCTTCGTTAATGCAATAGTCCTCTAGAAAGTAAGAATGATATTTCTCTCTCACTTTGTGGGAATTATAAATCCTTTTGTTTTGAAGCAGTTACATTCTTAGCCTTCAAACCTGTTCCAAACAGTAACTTTTGATTGCCTCTTTAAATATTCCATTGTTCATAAAAGAATGCAAATTAGACCCCCGTGCTCAAGGAGTAACTTGTTGCTTGATATCAGAGTTCAGATTGTTGAATGAGATCAGTTTTAGAATTATAATTTATTTTACTTCTCAGTATCCTCTTTCTTTTGTTCTGTCGTTTTCAGTTGATTTTGTTATTTTATTTTGGCACTTTTAATAATATCATGAAAATGAAAATATTTAATATGTGTTTTGACTTGTGTTCTAAAATTTTAAATGCTATATTGTACCAGGTGTCAGTTTATCATGTGAGATTCATAAAAATAGTTGAGTATTGCTGAGAAGATCCTAGTTGGGTACCATATTTTTAGCTTACAAAAGAGATTGGGTGGTTTCATAAAATGATTTGATATTTAGAAGGGATTTCGGAAAAGAGTTATTGATATGCTATGATTACTACTTTCTCAGAGGGTGATTATTGTGAGATCCTTGCACCTTATCAGAAGCCAGAGGAAAGAGTCATCAAAAGAAACACATGGAGACTTTGAAATAACTTAAAGCTAATGGACAACACATTAACATATGAGTCACATTACCTAGACAGCTTAAAGGGCAAAGTTTGTAAGTTATTATCCACATAACAGAGAAAATACAATATTTAAAGTAATAAATGAACAAACAGAAACAAAGCAAATAGAACTTTCTATACTTGAGAAATGTCTGTACTTTTGGATATAATGTACACAAATATATGTGTGTGTGTGTGTGTGTGTGTGTGTGTGTGTGTGTGTCTGTGTGTGTGTGTCTGTGTGCTCTAGAAGAAAAAGCCACCAGATCCCATAGAACCATGTCAGAAGAGCCACTTTCAACAAGAGGATAAATTTCCAGATTCTTATGTGTGACAAAGTAACTGCAGGAAAATAATCCACAATATGTGAATGACAGCACACACACACACACACACACACACACACACACACACACACACACGCACACAGAGAGAGAGAGAGAGAGAGAGAGAGAGAGAGAGGGAGAGAGAGACAGAAAGAGAGAGAGGGAGAGAATGAGAATTTTTAGTGTTGCATGAGATGGTCTCAATGAATATTAATTAGGCATTCCATGAAATCCAGAGTTAAACAAGTTCTAGCTACATGAAGTGTTTGTGCCTCCCTATGATAGTGTGATAAAGCACTTCCTTTCCTATACCCTTTAGCAAAATATACAATTAAAAAGATGCAGGAGAGAATGAAAACATAAGATAGAGAAAATCTTCCCCTTTTATTCAAGTTATACTGTGAAAGTGTTGGAATGGAGAGAAATTTGGATAAAGTCACCAGTATAAATATACTATTCTAGATACATTAATTACTGAAATGAGACTCATATTGCTTAAGGGAAACCAGAAAATATATGGAACCTTCCTTGATTATCCCTCCCACCCCATTCAAGGGAGATGTCATTTCCCAGAATAAATTTAAATATATCATAGGAAAGAAAGCAAGTTTTCTGACTATAATCCACAAGTCTTATAGATGAATTATATGGCAATACTTTCTAATTATTTTAATATTTTATGTCTTATTTAATATTTAATGAAAAGAAATCCATGTATATCTAAATTCTAATAACAGATTTCTAGTAGCCTTGTTATTTATTCAGTTATTGGTTGAGAAGTATCATATATTCTCTCTCTCTCTCTCTGATGAGGGCTAAACCTAAGGCTTTATGTTTGCTAGGCAAGTGGCATACTACTGAGATAAATCCCAACTCCTATAATTAATTACTTTTCAAAAAGTGTTAGAAGACTACAGTGATGGCTCTGCAATTAGAAACACTTGCTACTCTTCCAAGGGACCTGGGTTTGATTCCAAGAATCAATATGTCAGATCACAACCATCTCTAACTCCAGACACAGGGGAATACACAACCTCTTTAGAGCTCCTTGGGCACCAGGTACACAAGTGGGCCACAGACATAATTGCAGGACAAAGAGCCTTACATACAAAATAAAAGTTTATATTAATAAACTACACCCATAAAGTCTTTTGTAATATGCTTGCAAAAACGTGAACTGAACAAGAATGGCACCAATAGGCATGCCAAAGTGGACAGGGAAAGCACAAGAGGCCTCAACC